>JAOEHY010012418.1:763-23080 GCA_025447955.1 Psilopsiagon aurifrons
CCCTTCAGATACTGGAAGGCTGCTATGAGGTCTCCATGCAGCCTTCTCTTCTCCAGGCTGAACAGCCCCAACTTTCGAGTGGCTGATGAGATACCTTCACTTACATAGCAAGACTGTGTTTGCTTGCTCATACGCTTGAAAACAGCAGACCACAGATATATGTAGTAGAAGAAATTGTGAGATACAGATTTTTTACAAATGGAAAGCCCATAATTGGCTATAAGTCAGAGATAAATGACAAGTTCATAGAAATAATAGCTAAGACCCTAATTTTTAGTGTGCAGGTCAATAAATAGCACCCTTCAAAGCACAGCATCTCCACTTTCATTTTTTTTCTCAAGACAGTAAGATACAGTAACGACTTTTAGAGCACCAATGATCCAGCTATCTCAGGGTATTTTTCTAGCAATAAAGAGGAACTTAAGTAAAGCCAATAACAACTTGTTGCAACATATTGTCTGTTGGTAAGAGCAGAGGCTGGCTCCCCCAACAAAGCCAGCTGTAGAACACATTTGACTTCTTCCTGTGATTATTTCATAGGTAACATTCATGAAATAATGTATCAGCATATATCTTGACTATAATTTGGAAGTTATATACTTCTCAATGCAGAAAGAGTATGTTAGACAAGGAGAGAATCCGGGTTTTGTCTTATTTATGGATTTAAATTACCTAAGTGCAGTGGAGACTTGGAGTGAAAACCAAAGCCTAGATCTGAGGGCGCCCGCAGCTTGGTTCATCTGAATAGCTGAACTTTGCCCCACTGCCTCAACTGCATTCTAGTAGTTTCAGAAGAATGAAGCCATAGCAGATGTGATTTCAGGGTGCTATTCCTGTTATATTTCTCTGTACTAGTGTGATAGCTCAAGTTGACAGAAGGAAACTGAACAACTGGTGAAGCTTTTGTTAGAAATCTTTTTCTTTTTTCCCATTTTATAATCTCCATTTCTGTCTGTTACAGTCATACTTCTAATTCGTATCAAACTGCCAAACCAAGGGGAAGTCAGGAAAACATGCTAAGTAATAATTATGGTGGCTCTTTCTTTTTCCTTCTTGTGCATATACAACACTGCTTTTAAAAGTAGGTCATTCAGCATACCCGCTCCTGTAGTTAGCTGTTTCTGAGGTTCCTGCTACCTATGCTCTATGCCTTTGTGTACATCTGCTCAGCGCTGTTCAGGAACATGTGAATTTATACTGTGCTCTGTGCCAGACACAAGCAGTGCAGCTGCAGTTATCGATGCTCAACATAAGCTGTGAGTTTTTTCAGCAAAGCCAACTTTCAATTCTTTCAGCACAAGAATGAAGTGAGTTTGCATGAGCTTGGACAGAGTGAGCTGGCTTCTACCTACCGAGCAAAGAGCTCTGAGGTGCTGTGCACACAGCACAGTTCTGCCTCAAACTTCATTTGGATTTGCATGAATCCTGGACCTGCTGGACTGGTCCTGGGATAAATCAATGCTGGTCATGCCATCTGGGCTCTGTAGCAGTACTACATGTGCCCTAAGTTGCTGGGTCATTCTGAGCTTCTTGTCAACCAACATCCCCAAGTCCTTTTCCTCAGGGCTTCTCTCAATCCTTTCCCTGCCCAGCCTTGTATTTGTGCTCCAACCCATGTGTAGGACCTTGCACTTGGCATTATTGAACTTCATGAAGCTGGCATTAGACCACATCTCAAGCACATCAAGGTCCCTCTGGATGGCATCCCTTCCCTCCAGTGTATCAATCGAACCACACAGCTTGGTGTCATCTGCAAACTTGCTGAGGGTGCAGTCAGTCCCACTGTCCATGTCACCGACAAAGATGTTGGACAGGATTGGTCCCAACACCAATCCTGTGTCCCTGAGGGACACCATTTTTTGCCAGTCTCCAATTGGACATTGAGCCATTGAGCACAACTCTTTGCATGCAGCCATCCAGCCAGTTCTTTATCCATCAAGTAGTCCATCCATCAAATTGATATCTCTCCAGTTTAAAGACATGAAAGTCATGTGGGACAGTGTAAAATATTTTGCACAAGTCCAGATAGATGACATCAGTTGTTCTTCCTTTACCCACCAACACTGTGGCCCCATCATAGAAGGTCATCAAATTTGTCAGGCATTATTTGGCCTCAGTGAAGCCATGTTGGCTGTTACCAGCCACCTTGTTATTTTCCATGTGCCTTAGTATGGTTTCCAGGACGTCCATGATCCTGCTGGGCACCGAGGTGAGGTGAGACTGACCTGTTGTTCCCTGCATCTTCCTTTTTTACCTTTTCAAATGAGTGGACACTATATCAGTCCTGGCCACACAAAAGAGCTTCTGGTAGCCCATTTTTGTATCAAAGCCTTCCAGTAAGAGGCAAGTTTGACAGGAAGCAAGGCTCATTCTTTCTGCGCATCTAGCTCTTCTTGCCCTTTCAGGAACAGAGAATCAGATATGCAAGAAAGCTGCCAAGTGCATGTCAATTTAGCTCCTACAGAGTCCCCAGTCTCATGTATCTTTCAGCCAAGACTATCTTCACTAGTGCTAAGGTGAGAATCACTTCTAACTGATACATGGGCCAGAAGAACACCCAAGCTGCCAGGATTTCACTGCCAATACATTGCATGAGACATGGAGAGAGCAGAGCAGCCAGTCCTATATTTGGGCTTTCAGTAAAGCCTAAATAAATATGTGCAGTATGACCAACAGAAGGCCCAATAATTCTTATACTGCATCCTAGCTGTGGAATCTTTGCTGCTCAAAGAATTTTACAATCATGGAAAACTTATTATAGGTTTTGGTACACAGGTGGAAGATGAGTACAGGTAAAATTGTGAATCTGGTTCTCTGATGTGCCAATTCATTTTCACACAGAAGCTGGCCTGGCTGTTTTAAAGTGGCAGTGGTCCAAGTGTGAAAGGGGACAATTATGTTTTAGTGGACTAGTTCAAATTTTGACAGCATCCAGGCAATTACAGACCTTCAGGAAACCAGGATCTGAATCAACGGGATGTTTAAAATGGGATGGATTCAGCTTCCAACACCTGCATTTACAATGGAAGTGACTACATATGAGCCTGTTACAGTCACTGGAGAGCTGCACAGTTCAGTCAGCGCCTTCCACACTTTCCAACTCACCCTATACACTTCGATTTTTATGGATGCTAAATACACACCTGTAGCAAAGAGCAGGCAGGAAAGTCTCTAGTTATACCCAAATCCTGCTACCTAATGCTACTGCTTTGGAAAGAAAGGTTGCACATTCATACAGATCTTACTTAACAAAGCAAACAACAATTCAGCCTGTATTTACAAGTTACCAGTTGTTATGTATCCAACATGGGCTTTCTGGGACAGGTCTACTTATCTTGGAGGTAGTAAAGAGATTTTTGTACATACTAAGACCAACCAGTGGAAGTAGTGGAAGAAGACCTATCGGAAGATGGCCCACATGCTCAGCCAAGTTCTTTGTTTCACCCCTAACAATATGGTTTACAATTTCTGGCCCCTGTACATTACATGAATGTTAAGAGTTACCCTACATTCTTTGCTCAAACATGCCAAATTATCCCTTCTGCTACACCTGCAAAAATTGTTTGACTGTCCTGTCTGTGGACTCCATCATATGTTAATTCAATCAACAGCTACAGACTGTCACATCCTTTTTATTTTTTAATCTATAAAGGCAATCTTCAAAAATAGGCATGCAGCTCTATCTCAATTCCTTTGTGCCTTTGTGAACTGAACAGGAGCGGAAACATTCAAAAAAGGCTTTCACAGAAAAGAGAGATGAAAAGATAGAAAGTACAGATTCTAAATAGAATATATATCGATATATGGGTGCTGTAAAATGCCAGTCAGACCATACAGATTCAATACAAGACTGTCAAGCTTTCTGAAGACTGAGGGGATTCTCTGTTGGGAATCTGCCCTATTGTCTACCACAAACACCTTGTGCCAACATTTGAGGACAGGAGGGAAATGGCTGACTACATTCTTTCCTCTGACTTTGACAATGGCTATGTGAGACAATTACTTGTAGTAGGAAGTAGATGTAGACCAGAAGCCATTGTCTATCAATCCCGGATGTAGACAATATCTGAAAGATTTAAAATTATAAAGGAGATCAGTTAATGTGTTATTTAAATTTAGACTTGATTGGGAACTTTTTGCAGTCAAAGTTCTATAAAAACATAAATCTTCACCATCTTCCCATAACTCAAGGGCAAGCTATCTGCAGTATGGCCCTCTGGCACAGGACAACTCCACAGTACCAGGATGTCTGCAAGAGTGGTTAAAAGGAGCTTTGCAAGAGCTGGTTCTCTATGGCCATGCACCATCTGACAAAAATTTTAGTCTAATGAAGTCTAGGCTCCCTGCCAGATGTCAGCAATATTTCAGTCACTGTTTGCATGCATGCTCTTCCTCCATGACATGTGCAAGTTAGCATTAGCTCACCAAGGGGCAAACTACCTTGTAATATTGGAAGGTAAAAGCATGCACATGGGCAATAACTGCAAAGTATAAGTTGTGCAGAATGAATTCTTGAACTGTTCTGTTGAATTCTTAAAAGGTGTTGCCATAGCTTTGCTAATCCTTTTAAAAATATCAGGTTTGGAAAAATTACGCTTACTAGGAAAGTCCAACATATATATATATATTATTATTATATATTCTAGCTATTACCCCATCAACCGGAACCTCTTTAAATCCAGTTGAGGATGCTTACTCTGCCTGAAATTTAAACCAGCTGAGCCAACCTGTCAGTGGAACTACACAAGTTGGGTTTCAATTGACCTAAGGTTTTGCTCACAGAATGCTGACTATCTTGCACACTGCTAAAGGAAACTGCAAACTGCTTCATTTTGTACTGTAACTAGCACAGAATCACTCTTCAGGTGCAGAGAGCACCAGCTCACAGCCATACTATTTCCATAAACCTGACTGCTGCAGAAATGAACTTTTTAAAGACCACAGTGACTAGTTTCAGTCCGAACTGGGTTATTACACAGATGATAATGGCTGGTTTCATGCAAACCTTATCTAAATTAGGGTGAACATTACTAACATCAGCACAGAATCCTGACTTCGCTAATTTATGGGTATCAAAGGTGAAGTTTCAAGTGAACTAAATATCAACTGTCAACAAAACTGCATTGTCCAGGACAGACACAAGAAATGTGAAAGAAATAATTAACAGTTAGTTTTACTACTTAGCTACTTCTGAAGAAAGAGTACAGTATTTCCTTGTGATGTTTCTTTGCCTCTCACCTGTACATTTAGAATTCACACTAAGCCTTTCTTGTTGAATCTTGGAAACTGCTCACTTGCAGTTTCAGCTGGAGAAGAGAAGCACTTCCTAATAGGCAGAAAAGATAGGATTATTTTTCTTCTCTTTTGAATAAAGTTGCTTTTATCTAGATTGCTACAGCTAACAAGCTCAACAGGCATGTACTCCTCCACTACACTAAAGATGCTAATGCTTCTACATTTTTCTTACTGAAAAGAGTTTTTTACCTCTCAATGTGAAATCCTTGTGGAGAAAATACACTCATTTTGCCTTGCCCTAACTATTTGAGGTCAGAGCTATAACCACCATAAGGTTTACTTTGACTCGGTGTAGAAAGATAAAGACTAAAGTTTGTCTCCATAAGAGTTTTTGATTAATGCAGTGATTATAATTTAACTCTTTCATTGTAAAAAATGTGTCCTATTTTGCAGTGAAGGCATACATATTGTTTTCTATACTCTTTATCTGAATAAAATTTGGTGAAAAATAAGAAATAAAGAACAGTTTTATTTTTCTAAGGCGATAGAAGGTCAAGAACACTGCAGCTAGTAAGATGTTTTCAGATTTGTTTTGTTTTCTCAAAGTACTTGTATGCATAAGTGCACAGAGTGTAAATGTCTCACTTCCCAGGTGTATTTATTTTTAAAAGAAGATAAGCTAAAGCCTAGCATGAAATACTGTCCTTGTGATAACACAGCTACAGGCTCAGCAACAGTTTCTGATCTTTGTAATATACTCAGTACAAAACAGCAGAAGCAGAAAAAAGAAATTGGCAAGAAGAACATGGAAGGCCAAATACAAAGAAGTTTCTTAGAAGACTTAGGTTCAGATTTTGAGTGAGGGAACCAAACCCTTGGCTGTTAGAGATGTAACCCCACAAGCTAAAATTTGCATGAAAGTTTTTTGCAAGGGTGAGAAAGTACCATCCAGAAAAAAACTGCCGCCTCTTTCAGTAAAGCCCATGTTCATTTTAAGGAACATGCAGTCAGAGATGCACTCATTTACATTCCTCAGTTTGGTGAACAAGCATCTGCAAAAGTGTTTCTCTGAATTTCATCAATTATGAGTTAAGAACAGTAATTGAAATGTGTTACAAAAGGGCACCTTTTCTTCTTGTCCCTGATATTAAACCCCTTACTCTATCTAAATATCAAAGTGTTTGTCACTTGTCCTACAATTTGAGATGACTGGCTCCTGGCTCCTTGATGTCTGGGCCCCTTCTTCTCCTCATACTCAGTCTACAATAGAAATTAAGTGTTTGTTGTCTGTTCTTGTCTAATATTCTTTCATCTCACTAGCAATTCAGTCCTGGAGGAGTTGATTCCGCAGCAGGATCAATGCACACTGAGGGTCACTGAGTTTTCTCCAGTGCTAGCTGCATCAAGGTAGACATAAACTACCCTCACACTTCTGCTTTTTCTTTCTGCTTTGTAAATTATTAAACTGAAAAAGTAGAAAAATTATTAAAAAATAAGAATAAAAAATGCAGTCTTTTGAGAGACAAAATATATTCTTCAGCCACATTTGCATTGATTAAAAACTGTTCATATTATTTCTCTAAGTGCCTACAATAAAATCTGTGCTTCATTCTTAATCTGTTTGCAATTCAGTTGAAATTGCATTTCAGTTTGCAGGTTTTTTCCCTTTAATCTGAAACAAGTCATTCAGCTGGAAGGGTGAGTTTCCAAAAGTGTAACTACATCAAAGAATTTATGAATTTTTGATTTTGTTTTTGTTCTACACAATTGTGCTTTGACAAGAAGTTAACCAAAATCGATGATAGGTTTCAGAGGGCTGTCTGCTGCATGAGAAGTTCTGAGGTTTATTTTTCTGTCTCAGACCACAAAACAAATTATAAAAATTTTTATAAAATGGTAATTCTGTTTTGCATTAATGTCACAGGCTTTTCAGTCTTTCTCACACGTGCACTTGACTGACAACAAGAAAAGAATAGATGCAAGAGAGGAAACACATCAGTTTAATTTAGTAGTCCCCTAAAAAGGAAGTAGACACATCTTTATTGCTACTGTTCCATGGCAAAGAAACAATATTATTCTGATTTTTTACTCTTTGATTTTCAGTATAGCCTTTAATGTTTTGTCATCTTTTGTCAATTAGAGACAAAGGAATTACTGTTTCTGTCAAAAAGGCACCAAGCAGCTGTCAGCTTTGCTTATGGCTACAGCTTGGATGAAAACCTGTGTTACTGAATTTCTAAGTAAGTGAGATTTCTGTGCAGAGTGCCATGAGCCGGTGAGAAGACAAGCGAAAAAATCCTACCTGGATTTAGCAAGTGATACTTCAGAAGCTGTAGGTGCTGTTAGTACCTAATATAAAACTAAAGTACATCCATCCACTAAATGTTTCAGAAATGAGGACAGCTTAACATTTCTCTTTGTATCTCAGAAGCTTGGGGGCTGATGTAAATAGTGGTAAGAAAGGATCTTCTCACTTGAAGAATCCTCACTGAGTTTTTGCTTCAGTTTACCTGTATGTCCATTTGTTGTAGTTCAAATATAGCTTTCTCCAACATAAAAGCAAAAGCATATCTTTCTAACAGGGATATTTATGTAATAAAATTATTTTTTTACAGTTTACGGATATGAAACCTTAGTTGAGAGTTGTTTTTTTACAATCCATGATGTTTTAGAATCCATGCAAGCTGCACTGATTTGAATTGAAAATCTGAAATTGAAAGGAAGCAACTCATAAAATGTAAGGAGAATCTAAAACTCATAAAAATTACTTTCTCGTTTGATTGATGATATTTTTAAGTTAAACCACAAGATTCAGATAGAGACTGGTTTCAGTGGGGGAAGAACACAATATTACTCTGAACAAGATGAAAACATAAATACAGTATTAACTAAACCCAAATAGATACAATAACAGGAGAGGTAAAGTACATTAATGCTACATTGTGGTTCCAGCAGCTTGACCTGGGCA
This sequence comes from Psilopsiagon aurifrons, assembly GCA_025447955.1. Classification (NCBI taxonomy): domain Eukaryota; kingdom Metazoa; phylum Chordata; class Aves; order Psittaciformes; family Psittacidae; genus Psilopsiagon; species Psilopsiagon aurifrons. Next base: position 8,967 of record JAOEHY010012418.1, read on the forward strand.
TTTAAAAAGCAAAGCATCACAAATAAGGGTGACTCAGAGCAGGGATTTTGCTAGCCCAGCAATCCTGAACAAGGAATTCAGAATTATAGCCCCAGAAGGATTTGGCAAAAGGAAAGACAAAGTTGGAAGAAGGATTTTCTGCACTACACATCTCCCCAAGAGACTCTTTGCTCTCAAGAATGACTTGCAACAAGTCTTGTTTACTCTGCATGCCTTATCTTCCCCTGCAGAAGACACTAGCGAACCCATTGTATCATTCTTATTTTGCTCCTTCTGACAGACATCTTCCTTACTATGGAGACTGGAGACTACGCCAAGTGGACCTACCCTTTTTGGAGAGCTCTCGTAGGCACTTAAACACAAAGCCTGGTGCCTTTCAAGCCCTGTTCAAAAGGTGCCTAAATTTGAGAGGCACTTGTGTTTTACTGATCATAGTGCTCCACAAAGGCATAAAAAGCTCTTTAGCCACTCCATGACACCATTTTCATTACTGCAGCAGCTAGAAAAAGCAAGTTTAGAACAAAATAGATTTGTGATCAGCCCTAATCCAAACCTGAACGTAAGAGGCATTCAATAGCTTTATGACCAGTGCGACAGACTTAATAGAAATTTTCACCTACTCCTACCTCACAAGTACATGCAGTTTCTATTGGAATAGTATCTAGGGTTGAGATCCCTTATCCTGTGAGAGCAAATATCTTTCACTTACAAAGGTTTATTAGTAGAGCTCTGTAGGTACTTTCATATAAATAAAAAAATAATTGTTTTGAGAAATTGTACCTTTGTTAGGCACAAAGGAGTGTCACTTGAGAAGGATTTTTGAGGAAATAAAGTTCATGAATATGTGTTTACTATAGTAAGTCATAGATAAAAGAGTTGAAATAGAAGTATTAAGGTTTTTTTTCCAAGGGCTTTGCATCAGTGAGCCATTTTTCAAGTTCCCCTAAGTTAGTTTCATTCTGATATAGCTTCACTGACAAGAACAGAATTTCATCTGCGATGGATTTGGCTCAAAGGGCTTTTTTGCAGATGTGAACATGTGATATGCTCATTACTTAGAACATGTTTGCTTTGTGTCACATGCATGACATATTATGAACACATCTCTGATTGTTTTGTAATTCCTATTTTCTTGTGCCTTTTCCTGGGCTTCCAACAGCTCAGCTGGAAGCTCCTAGAAGACTGGCAACACTAGTTAACATCACTTGCTCAATACTGACTCTCCTTCTGAATATTTTTAGCTGACATTTGAAGCACTATGTCGGATTGATCAGATCAAGAAACAACAGAAATAAGCCCCCACTGAGCTGCTTGCTGCTGTAGCTGTACTTTTTCTGGGTCTGCACTCCTTTTATTTTTAGAGTTGAGTATCTCTTTACTGCACGACAGCCTTCAGCAGACTTCACCTTCAGCAGGTATCAGGAATCACCAACAGCTATTTTGTGAAAGGTCTAGCAAGTTACTCAGTAAGAGCCTCTGTCAGAAATGGTTACTTCCAGCTACAATCAGCCAGCACCAAGAAAAGAAGAACTTAATGAAAGTAAGCATGCATGCATATGGCACATTGAGGCATGAGTTCTTGCTTGCAGCTGCTAAATGCTGCTATGCTGTATGAAATAAATGAGCTAAACCATAACTATTGTGTCTGCCAAGAAAGATCTATATAGGCCAGCCAGTGAAATGGTTTTACTTTGCAGACTGCAAAACTGAATCCAATTTTGCAGAATTACAGGTGATGCCAAAAAGACCACTGCAAACAGAACATTCTTTAACAACTTAAATCTTTCAGAAACTGAAATTCAATAGCCGTTCTCTTTGTTAGAAGAGGTTTGTTACTTCTGTAGGCCTGGGCCCTTCAGCCTGTAAACCAGCCCAAGCAGATGCAATCTCTCCCTTGTTCTCAATTATACATGGTGTTTATATATATTCTGTTTATGTCATGAGTATACCAAGAATAATTGATTGCATGTTCTCCCTTTCACATTGGAAATAAAAAATATATAAATAAAATATATAATCTGTCAAACCACACAGGGCCTTTTTTTCTTTTTTTTAGTTTTATTAATAGAAGTGCATTCTTAATTTCTGTTTTGACATTTCTTTTCTCTCTTGACATTCGTCCTCTAGGCTTTTAAGCCAAGTGTTCATGATATGATCCAGCAGGCTTACAGGGATCAACAACCCCCTTGTGAATAATGGTTAAAAACGGATCCCACCTGGACAGTGAAACACTGGCAATGCTCCAGAATAAAGCTATCTCCATCACCCTCCCAGTTGTGTATACACTGGTGGCTTTGATCAGCATCCCTGGCAACTTGTTCTCCCTTTGGGTACTATGCTGGCACATCAAACCCAAAACACCTTCTGTTATCTTCATGATCAACCTAAGCATCACGGATCTCATGCTCGCCAGCTGCTTTCCCTTCCAGATTTCTTATCACATCCAAAGCAATCACTGGAGCTTCGGCAAGACTCTTTGCAGCCTTGTGACCGTGATGTTCTACTCCAACATGTATTCTTCCATACTGACCATGACCTGCATCAGCATCGAGCGGTACATGGGTGTGGTGTATCCCATGAAGTTGATTAAGTGGAGAAGAAAAAGATATGCCCTAGCTGCCTGTCTAGGCATGTGGATGTTCTTGCTCCTAGCTTTCTACCCACTAGAAAGCAAGGATCTGACCTATGAAGTGGAAGAATTGGGGATTATAACCTGTTTCGATGTCCTCAAGTGGGATATGCTGCCCAACTTTGCAGCCTGGGTAGCCTTTCTCCTCACTCTGTTTGTTGTGCTCTTCCTGATCCCTTTTATTGTAACAGTTGGATGCTATATTGGCATAATTCGGAAGCTTATTCAGACATCGAGCAGATATGGTAACAGGCAGAAGACTAGATCCATATACCTGGCAATAATAGTCCTTCTGGTATTTGTCACCTGCTTTGCCCCCAATAACTTTATTCTACTTGTGCATATGATCATCCGCCTGTTTTATGGCAGGAGTTTGTACCCTGCCTACAAGCTCACCTTATGCTTCAGTTGCCTCAACAACTGCATAGATCCCTTCATCTATTATTTTGCATGCAAAGAATTTTACCAGAAATTCATGGAGGTGTTTCGCCCTAAGGTTCTGCTCAGCGAGAGTTCGGAAACCAGAAGGGAAAGCTTATTCTCTGGAAGGACCATGTCAGCCAGGTCGATGTCAAGTGGACCTATGGATGGGTTAGAGGGAGTAAAGGTCTATTTGCAAAGGCGGGAGAGTGTATTTTAGCCTTAGAGATCCCTGGAAGAAAGACATGAGATCCATGAGTAGACACAGAAAACATTTCTCTTTAAATAGCTACCCTCAAAATATCTTGCTCCAGTGACAGGAGTATTGTATTGTACATCCTACTTCAGTATTTTCTGGTAAGAAATGGAAGTGTTGAAGGAACTGAGTTTATTCAAGAAGGCATGAAGCAAATCCAGTATTGATTAATAGGTGTTGGCCTGGAATTAGTCCTACTGCATGAAAGCAAGGGATAAGTTTAGAACAAAAAAATGCTTCCAGGTTGCATGACCTCAGTGTTTAACCAAAGGCTTGTGATTCTCGGTAATGTGAAATATTACTGTGTATGAAGTAGAGCACACACTGAAGTTGGACTTGGGGTGAGTTATTTTTATAAGAAATGCACTGAGTTTTTTGTTTGTGGGTTTGGTTTGTTGTTGTTTTGTTGTCTTTTTTAATGTACTGCTTACTCTCTTGTATTTTTATAAAAGAATGAGAAAAAATAGCTTGTCATTCTACCATTAACACATCATGCATAGCCACTGTGAATTTACCACAACAGTCACCCAACTGCTTATCAGAACCAAACCACACTAACCTTTGAAAGGTTAGGTTGACTTATTTCTTTCAATTTTAATTAGCAAAATATCTCATACAGTGAAAGGAAAGCAAGAGCTAGTAGTTTGAGACTACTTCAGCTGCTGAGTGGGTATTTTCATTTGTTGGAGTTATTAATTTCTCAGGACAGTGGGGAGCAGTTGATTTAAGAAATTTTTTTTTTTTTCACATTGACCTACTACAGTAACAATGCTGCTGCTCTTATGTGATTGGTATCAACAAGTCATTACATTTTCACCAATTCCCTATAGGCTATACACAAAAGCACCATCCCCCTCAGCAGAGAATTTAGCTTTACATAGTGTACAGGCAGTGAGTTTACCTTTTTTATGGTGACAGTGCTGATTATTAACCAGATTTTCATCTGGATATATAAAAATTCAACCACAGACTGGAGTCATTCTGTTCAGCAGAAACTAGCTAAAAACCTGTTCCTATGGCCAGATGTCAGAAATGTACTTCTTTCAAGTAGGCAAACAGAAAGAAAATGAAAAAAAATGAAAGCAAGGCTACAGGATGGGAGATGGACCAAATACTCTGGAAATCTGTTATGGTAGGTTGATGTGCAGTCCTGTGTTTGGGATTCCAATCTGAAATATCCTTCTCCAGCTTGTTTGCATATACTGTCATGTTTTAATCATTCTCACATCTCAACAACTGCCTGTGTGCTTGGAGAGACAACTGCTACAGAACATGTGCTGGGGACAGAACCAGGCAAAGATTTTTCTGTAGCACTTACAGCTTTTTACGCGCCTTTGGGCCTCACTGGCAGAGAAGAGTCAAGGAACACCTGACAGCACCAGACAAGCTTCCCCTCACAAGCAAGAGAAAGCTATATGGCATCCTTTTGTACGCTGTCACGCCATACAGTGCTGAGCATGAGGCTGTCTTCGACATCGTGGATAGTTGGTTCAGACATCACATGCTAGGCCTGCCTTGAGCTGATCTGTACTGATTTCTGAGCTGCTGTGCCTAAGTAAAAGGCAACACACAAGGCCCTTAAAATCGGACTTTTTAATTTGTGTATGACATGATTAAGGTGAATTTTCTACCACTAATCATCACGAGTTTCTTCACAATAGAGGCTGGATAACCACAAAATCAACAGTGAAATATTTGTCTGTATTTCCTACATTCTGCTAAAGTATGGTCAGTTATTGGAGAAGGATAAATGTGAGCAGACCTAGGACTACCTTTTAAAAGCCATCTAAAGTGCTTTGTGGCATTTCACAGTGTTAGCTTTAATTGTCCTGCACTTTTTCTGCCCACAAGGCCAACTCTAGTGACGTAGAACCTGTCCAAACCTTCTCATCAATTTGCCTGGAAGCTATCCTGCACTACCAGCCTCTGTGCTGTGTGCATATGTGCAATGAGATGAGCTTGCTACTTTAAATCACCTCGCATGTACTAAAAGGGTGTCCGCTTTCTTGCTACCAAAACTGTTATCAGCATTTTGCTGTGGAAGAAACATTTCTGGAGGTTATACTGAAATCTCTCTCTTTTAAAATTTATCTTTTTTTTTTTTTTTTTTTTTTTTTGCATGCAAGTATTTTTACAATGAAAATCGTTACTTCTCCCTGCTCTAATGCAGATTTTCACCCTGTTTTATCTTGAACTTGATCTTTAAGCACCTAGTGCCTCCTAAAACATGCTGCAGTGTGCCTGATCTGCAACTGACACCAAACAGAGCCAAAAGGGCAGAAACTGCACTTCGGCCATCATCTGCTATATTTTGAAAAATACTGCAAGAGAGAAAAGATGCTCACAACTGACTGAAAATGTTCTTCTCTCCAGCCTTACGCAGGTCTTCATAGCCCTTCATCCCTCTTCCGACATTGTCTGAAGGGGAAGAGGAAGGATGGCTCATTCAGATACCTCTTTCTGCCATTTTACCAACTAGCCTTTAGTAAACCCAGATTAGGTAAAATTCCCATTTGGGTGAGTAGGATTATTCCTTGAGGAAGGAATATATAAATGACCCAGCAACAGCAATCTTTCAAGTCCGAAGGTGTACACTGTGAAATTTGAAGCGGTTTTTTATGATGTGGAGAAGAAATTGTTTCTAAAAGTGTTCTTTGGCACTGGGGCATGTCCTCCTAGGGCATCGTAAGGTACCAAGACTTCTTCCCTCCTTGGTCAATGGGTTGACATACATGTATATACATATAAACATGCACACATATATGGAGATTGCCATTTTAGAGGTTATTGAGAAGTTCATTACTGTATTGCCTTTGGCTTAGGGAAAATGGGTCCTGAGCAACATGCTTACTTAGCTGCCTCTGTGGTTAATGAAATTTTACTAAGAAGACATGAATGTATAGGCTTCTGTTTGAGTTTTAGGGGGTGTTTTTTGTGTTTGGTAGGGTTGTTATTTTGTCTTAATTATCGTTTAGCAATATAATCTATGAATGTGCTTTAGCATTCTTGTGTATATAATAACAATAAAGAAAAACCAAACCAAACATAAAAAGATCATAATTTAAGATTCTTTTCTGTGTTTGCACCTGCGATGTGAGAAACTTCCAAGCTCAGCAGAGGGCAGGGAAAACAAGTTATGAAATAAAATTAATCCATTTCCCATTGTTATTGGCTTTTTTTAAATTTTCTGTATGTTTTTAAGTCTCTCATTTTTCCCAGGCTTTTTCAAGTTTATTATTTTTCTTTTCATACCTTTTTTTTTTTTTTTCTTTTTCTACATCTATATCTCAGAAGCTGGCTTTGGCATACCCCCATCACACAAATTTTAAAATCAGCAATACCTGAATGAGATGTTGGCTAACTTGGAATCCTTCTCCTTGTTCAATAGGTGCACCGAATACATATATTAATCTCAGCGCATTTCTGAAGGGAGTTGGTAGCCACGCACTCTCCCACCCCAGCCAGGATCAGGGCAGCCCCAGCCCCAGGCACTGGGCACCTCCCTGGGGACAGGGATGGGCCAAGGACAGGCTTGGACATGGGCTCCTGGGTGGGTCTGGCTCAGCAGGACTGGGTAGGGCTTTGGGGAGCTGGAGACTGGCCCTGCTGTGGAGTTGCTGTGGCAGGGGATGACACCCCTGCCTAGGGGTCCTGGGCCCTGGGCAGGGTAGGTGGAGCCCTTGGGGGACTGGACAGGGACAGTCAGAGTTGGTAGCGCCTTGATAAACATTCCTCAGGCTGACTATGCTCTGTTTTGGGTTCAGTGTCTGTTTAGCTACATCTATGCTGACGCATGAGAGGGACAGAGATCATCCTAATGTCACTTTTTCCGGTTCAAAGTGATCAAAGTGACCTCTACATTGATAACCACTAGAATAGTGTTTGTCTAAGGAGATAGTTAGGGTATACACTATATACCTGAAGGTGTACATGATAGCATGAATGTTTGAGAGTGAATTTCAATGTCAGTAAGCGTGAAATAATGCACATGGGGAAATCCAGTAACAGCTTTGTATACAAAATGGTGTTTCTTAGCAGTGACCACTATGAATCATAAAACCTAACTTCTTGCATCAGCTCAGCATTGTGGAAATCCATGGTTTGCCCACACCTTGTTTACTTTGTGCGCTTCTGGTCTCTTCATCACAGATAGGATCTACAAGAACTGGAAAAGGTCAAGAGAAAGGCATGTGGGATAATCTCGGGTATGAATTTAAAATTTATGTGTTAAATAGTTTGGGGCTCTTCAGCTCAGAAAAGTGACAATATAAGGTAGGTTAGAAAGAAGTCTACAAAACCCTCAGGGGAGTGCAGAAGTTCATCAGGACAAGTTTCACTGCCTTTGCCTAAGCAAGAATTGGGGAATATTAAGCTAACGAGATCCAGGCTCAAAACCAGAGAAAGTATCTCTTCTCACGACACACAGTATCATTGGAGAACATCTGGACAAGAATGCTGTGTTTGCACGTAGTACATGGCTCCACAGAGAGACTGGAAAAGCACCTGAAAAAGAAATCCATTTGACATTACTAATAGGCAAACCACAGTAGACTCAGGAAAACCCGTAAGGTTAAAATGGTCAGAGGTTGGAGGAATACTATGGGGAAGTGACATTATGTGATTGACCTGTAATTAAATCCATCCTGAAATAAAGAGGAACTCGTTACTGGAATAAATCTTGTACTGTCTTTCCTCATTTATGTGGCAGTTAATAGTCTTAAAAGGAGCTATTGAGAGCAAAATTTCAATCATGCTGTTCAACTTGATATATTTGGATCACTTTCATTCTGGATTAATTTTTTGTAAGTGTTCTCTTGTCAAACCTATAAAGTGTACTTATGGACAGCATAATAAGAGTATAATGCATAGCTGAAATATCATTTTTAAAGCTTGTTTTTTTACTTGACAAAAAAAAAAAAGAACCTGCCTGTTTGAAAGTCTGAGCTCCTATTGAGCTTCTGGTCTTTCATGACTTTGTTCAAGTCTTATGGCTTCTAGTATTTTTCCTTCAAGTCTAAACAGTTGGAATACATTATCAAATGAGAAGACTCTCAGGCCTCTTTCATTATGAAAGAAGAAGTTCAGAGCTACTAGACAGAATAACTTTCTAGCTTTTAGCATAAATAAGTACCTCAATCACCTGCTTTGCTGTCCTGGCTCATGATGATGTCCTGCAGTAATTTTCTTTCCTTCTGCAGAAATCTGCAGCACGAGGACACTGACGGTTCTCTTTCCCCACTTTCTGCACCACTGCCTGTATGGCCTGGCTCTGGCAATGCCACAATTACTCAGATGAAGAAAGCAAAGGGCACATGCTGTCCTGCTAGGAGCTACAAAGGCTAATTGTCATTTGAAGCTTCTCCCAGGATGTTCTACACCCTTAAATGCTGTTGTTGGATATGGTAATGTACCAGGAAAATGGCGTTTTGTTGGGTGCCTTAAATCTGAGGAAACATATGGTTTGGCTCCTCTGCTGCATACCTGAGCAGCCTTGTCGAAGGAGAAAAGACAACAGACTTAAGGGAGGTATAAAGAGATTCAAGCTAGAAATGGGAGACGCGTTGAAGAAGTAACCTCTGTGGCAGCTTGGGGTAGAAATACAGTAAACAAGAATTTGGAAAGGAATCCAGAAAGGTAGTCTCTGCAAGAAGCCATCTGCAGTTAGAGAATGTCTGTAAATAATTTTCTTCATAAACAGCTAGTTTTGTTTTAGAAACGTGGAGCCCTTTCAGCATGAAAGCTGGAAGCAGCAGCATATCTCCAGATCTCTGCTGCAAGGAAAGGAATATGATTAACAGACAAATAAACCACTACCTAGATACAGAGCAAACATCTCACAGAGGGACTCATATCTCTGGAAATGTGGGCTTGCCAAGCACAAACGGTGCAACTTCTCTGTTCAAAAGTAGATACGAAGTACTGCTCTAACCATCTTATTGCTTGGCAGCATTCACATTGATTGCCTCCTCTGTTTCCAAAACCTACATGGTAGCTGCTTCGGCTACTGGTTGCATTCAGACATCCAGATATTGGTAGACTCCTATGTTAACACAGGCCCACAGCACAAAAGCAGTGTTAGTATCCCAGGACTGTTGCCACCTTCTTCTAGACAGCTGTCTGGATTTTACCATCTTCATGCTTGTAACAGCAGTTTGTTCATCTGATGTAGGCTAATGGCCAGGGAAATAATATTCCTGGGGACCTGATCAAATACATGGGCTGTAGGTCTTTCTCACCTTCCCAGACTCATATGACTTTAGAAAATAAAGGAAAATAATGACGTTGAATGACTGGAAGCCTCTTCATATCATTTACCTCTACAGAGAGTCTGTTCACCTTCTCAATTAGAAACTCTCTATGGAGGTACAATGGCTTTTTCTCCTTCAGAAAGTTTCAGTACTGCAATACTGACGGCTCAGTTTCCCCTGTTCTTCATTACTGTCAACAGGCTTGCTGACATTCTTCCTTTCCCTATTTCACCTTGCATTCCATAGTATATGTAGCATTCATCTGTACCTCACCCCATTCTAATAAAGCAAACTACTCTGTACACTTTCACGTAAAATGTCTATATATTTGAGCTTTTTTTGCCAAGACAGGTGTTCCCACATATTGCTGCTAAAACTACACCTTTAAAAGATAAAAAAATGAGAGAAAATTCAGCAGATAACTTTTCTTAAATTGATAAATCTGCTCAGATTGAGAAGATAGAAGACACAAAAAAAGCCTTTAATCTTACAGTAATTTTTATTTTCATATTTAATACAGGTATTTGGGCCACAGGGTGGAAATATTCCTGCTCTTACAATCATGCCAGTTTGCTGGAGGAGCTCTGTTACAAACACATTTTAGCACCTATTACTGTGTTTATGACGTCTCTTTATAGCCCCAATCTCAATGCATCTCTCTCAAGACACTGCGAGACCTATCGACATTAGAAGTAGCTCTGATTGCCCCTATCTGTACAAACATGCATGCATACCCAGTTATATTAAGTAACCATTTAGTCCTTAGGAAGTTATAGCTCGCTACAGGTACCTGAAAATTAGCGCGCAAACTCGTAGAAAAAATTTGGGATGCACTGCCCTCTTGTGGATATTTAAATAATGAACATACGAGCTTCACAAACGTCCTTGACCTTGGAGCGTCAGAAGTCATCTTCTGGAAGAGCTTGGACTACAGCTGAGGCAATAAACCATTTCTTCTCTGCATCTTATCTTCGTTTTCCCTAACTTCATACGGTTGTCTTTGCAGTAATCATTATACTGTACAAGTAGAAGGAAGACTTGTTTTTCTTACTTAGGCAAATATATATTTGTATCTTGCATTACACATGCGTAGATGTGTTTTATATAAATAGACACATATATATATCATGTGCATGTTGTGTATTCATTATGTACATACACAAATATTTTCTGAAAATATTTATGAATTTTTTAATGTGCTTTTCAGATATAAACAATTCAGAAACAGTGGTCTACTTAACAGACTTCTCCACCTCGTAATATTTTCTCTATAGCAGAGGCCAAAAGCAGTTACTCTTGATTCCCTGAAATCCCTTCTTTGGTCATTCTTGGAAGGAAACTCTTTACACCATTTAAATATGTTGGCCAAAGATGCTTCACTGGGGCTTGGATAGTGATTTCCATTTTGCTAAGATATGCTTTGTGAATGGCCACATTGTCCTCCTGGGCATTGGACACGTTTGATGTAGCTGCTTCTTCTTTCCCATAAGATGTGCATGGGGCTGCCTGAAAGATAGGCTGGCACCCCTCCTGTTGTGATGCTCCTGTCAACAGACTGACATTCCCTCAACAGTTGTGAAGTTTCCTCAGAGACAAGGTATTACATCATTTGATAGCTATGTGGGATAAACATCTTCAAACTAAATATATGTAAAAAAATTTACAGGGACATTACATACTATACAGCCCACATATTTAACTTAAAACCTTACTTAATCTGACTTCCTGTGGTTTCCCCAAAATACTTTTATGTGCTTGTAACACCACTCCAAATAGAAAGGAGACTCTGGGAAGTGATCACATAGACACACTGAGCTATTGCAAGCCTTCCAAGTTGTACAGAAGAGGAGGAAAGAGCATTTAGTCCTGAGCTGGAAGAAACTGAATTTGCAGGGGTTCTTAAAAATGGACTGTGGGAACACAGGCATAAAGAACAAGACTGGTGAAGGAAATCTGGGGTACCCGCTCTGCAAGTGCTCCTTGAGTCTGGAAGAATGGCTCTTGAAAATTTTATGACTTTCCAGTAAAACTTCAGCAGCACTCTGCAAGAAGCAATGACAAAACAGTTTGAGAGCTGACATGTACTTCTGTTTTATTCACCTTGAAAGGATCTGAACTTATAAAAAAAATCTAGAACACCTCTTCATAACCCACAAATTTAGTTGAACATGTAAAGCAATATGAAAAGGAGATAAGAGTGTTACATGAAGCAGATAATTCTTTGCTCAGAAGACTGCTGGCTAAGTATCAGTTGTACATAAAATGATAAAAATAGAACATAGAACAGGTGATGTTAAATGACACAATGATGTTATTTAATCAGAGGAGAAATCCTGATAATTAGGTGGTGAAATAGAACCCATCTGTAAACCACCCATCTTCTTTTCCCTGTAGTAACAGAAACGAGATATTTCATTGGACTATGGCAAGTATTTTAATGGCAAAAAGGGGGTCCTTGAAAAACCAAGCTGCCCTGTAAAAAATGAAACATTTATTCCCTTCATAGCAACATCCCCAGAATCCACAAACTTCTTCACAGTGGAATGCATTATTCCTCAAACAAGTTGATCTTGTGGTTGCACAGGTGACTTGGCCAAATAATACATCGCCACTGAAATACATACACTCATTTGGGGTACACATAAAAGCAAGCACAAGGTTTTGATTACCATAGCGTTCTTTACATGCTTAAAAGTATTACTGTAATGGCCACAGTGTAAATGCATAGGCAGAAAAGCAGACAGGTTAGAACAAAAACATCGAGGAAAGGTCTCTGCAGTTCAGAGCCCTCTCTGCTCTTTTTCTTTTGCTCAAAATACCCCAGATACTTGAAAAAGACAACAGTTTCATAACCAACCTTGGACAAGCTAATCTTTGACTAGTGCAGTCAGCCAAGACAGAAACTTTTCTGGTAACTGCTGGTGCCATTGATTGTCACCTCAGTCAGCTCTCTGCAGCCTCACACTTGTTCTGCCTGATGCTTGCAAGGCTGCTACAGAGCAGTTAATGGTGATTACTCGTCAAATCTCTTCCAGCTGTGCTAGCTTAAATGATGTAGTTTGGCTTTTTTCTCATATGGTTCTTCGGATTGATGTTTAGACCAGCATAAATAAGATAAAGGTAAATGAAAACATATATTTCACCAGCTTAACAGTTTTGCCATTTCAATAAACTCAAACATTCTTTGGCATGGAAGTTTATCAGAATAACAGTTTTAGTAATTAACAATCCTTGAAAATTATAATTAAAAAAACACATCTCATTTTCTTCACATAAAAAAAAAATCTTTCAATGATCTCCATTTTTCGACATTACCTGAACATTCATGGAAAAGAATTTATAGAAGTTCCACATATTTATTTATTTAACTCTCAAAAAGTCTGTTGTGCAAAGCAGAGCAGGAATATACAAGCAGAATTCAGCCAAGGGAGGCAAGTCAAGTGTGCCTTACTCTTTTAATGGGTCACCACATGTAAGAAAGATGAGTTATGTTGCACACATATCTACAGGCTCTGCAGGTGACTAAAGACAGATCTGTGTTCCATTATTGTCTATCAAAACAAGCTGGCAGGAACGGGTAGTGTTCTTTCTGGTCATGTCTAGGTTTTATACACATATGTGTGGGGTTGGACTCACAACTTCATTGCTTCACTTCTATGCCAGTGAAACTATATTGGAAGACTAAATAAAATGACAAAGAGAAGAAAATAAGGCCTGTTGAGATGGAAAACTTTACATTACCATCTTACCCCTCTGGAGTGTCTGAATTTACTTTATCAAGCTCACTTAGTTCCCACACAAAGCAAGGCACCATATAAAAGATTACTCTGGATAAGAACTGCGTGCTAAACTCTAGGAGCATCCATACAATTACAATTTCTTTTTCTTTGGTTAGTCTTGCAATCACACAGAAGATGAACACATATTAGGATTTACAATTATGTTAAACTTGTCCACATCTTTGTCATATGTGTGCCAGGAAACAGGCTTCTGTTACTTGATGAGATCCTTGTCATTTTATTTAGCCAAAAATTATAGTAGTATAACATAAAGGATATTCTGGTTTCCATTTAAGCAGTATTTTCAAACCTCCTTCTTTCAGAAGCAGAGTCACAATTCACAGCCCTGAAAAAGAGCAGTGAATTTATTCTGACAGGCTATCGTGAGTTTCCCATACAACAACCTTGTCTCTAAACTGGAGAGATATCAATTTGATGGATGGACCACTCGGTGGATAAAGAATTGGCTGGATGGCCACACACAAAGAGTTGTTGTCAACAGATAAATATTCACCTAGAGCCTGGCAACAAATGGTGGCTCTCAGGGGTCCATGTTCAACATTTTTGCTGGCAACATGGACAGTGGGATTGAGTGCACCTTCAGCACCAAGCTGTGTGATGCGGTTGATACGCTGAACGGAAGGGATGACATGCAGAGGGGCCTTAACACGCTTGTGAGGTGGGCCAATGCCAGCCTCATGAAGATTAACCATGCCAAGTGCAAGGTCCTACACCTGGGTAGGAGCAATCCCAGGCACAGCTACAGGTTGGGCAGAGAAGAG
>JAOEHY010012420.1:0-14160 GCA_025447955.1 Psilopsiagon aurifrons
GAGCAGAGGGAAGAAAAAGGGGGAAGTGAGTGAACAAACTGCGTGGCTGATTTATGGCTTAAACCACGACAATTATATACATTGATAAGATCCCCCTGAGCCTTCTTTTCTCCAGGCTGAACAGTACCAGCTCTCTTAGCCTCTCCTCATACAACAGACACTTCAAGACTTTAATCTCCTCTATGGTCTTTCGCTAGACTGTCCTCAATAGTATGTCATGTCTCCTTTGTACCGGGGAGCCCAGCACTCCAGATGTGGCCTCACCAGTGCTGAGCAGAGGGCAAGATCATCTCCCTCAACCTGCTGACAATGTTCTGCCTGATGCAGCCTGGGAGGCTGTTTCTGTGTCAGCCTTTGCCGCAGGGACACATTTCTGGCTAATGTTCAACTTGGTGTTCACCGGGACCTCAAAGTCCTTCTCTGCTTTCCAGCTGTTTGACCCCAGCCTGTCCTGGTGCTTGGGTTATTCCTTCCCAGGTGCAGGACTTGTCATTTCCATTTGTTGAACTTCATGAGGTCCTTGTCATCCTGTTTCTTCATCCTCTTGAGGTCCCTCTGAATGGCAACACATGCACCTGGTGTACCAGCTACTCCTCCTAGTTTTGTATCGTGTGAACACTTGCTGAGAATTCATTCTGTCCCATTGTTCAGGTAATTGATCAGGATGCTAAACCTTATTTAGTAGGTCCCAGTATCAACTTATGGGATGCACCACCAGTGACTGGCCTTTCAACAATTCATGCCACTGACTACAGCCCTGTGCCTTTCAGTCCAACTCACTTTTTATCTAGTCTGTATTTCATCTGAAATGCTTGCATTTCCCTAGTGTTCCTTTTGCTGCAGATATACTTGTGGAAGCTCTTGTTGTTGCCTATCACTTCACATACCAGATTAAGCTCCAGATGGGCTTTGGCTTTCCCGACCCCATCCCTGCAGGCTCAGACTGTTTCTTCAGTTCTCCTGTCCCTGCTTCCACCACTTGCATGAATTCTTCTTTATATTTGAATTCAGTAAGCAGGTCCTTACTCATCCATGGAGGCTGCCTGTCTCCTGTGCTTGACTTCCTGCTCTTAGAGCTGGACTGATTTTGAGCTTGGAGGAGGTCATCCTTGAAAACCAGCCAGCTCTTGAAGCCCTCTTTGCTCCAGGATGGTATCCCATGGAGTTCTTCCAAGCAGATCCCAACAGACCAAAGTTTGTTCTGATGAAGTCCAGGGCTGAGATCCTCCTGTTTTCCTTGTTCCATCCTCTCAAGAACCTGACTTCCACCATTTCATGGCCCTGCAGCCAGGGCTGCCCCCAGCCTTCACATCCCTGGTCAGTCCTTTCTTGTTGCTGAATATCAGGTCCGGAAGAGCTGAACATAACTGAAAAACTTTAAAAAACAGGAATTTTAAAGCTTAACGTGAAATTAGTTAATTTTTTATTCAGCCATTGGTAGCTTTTATTTATTACTTTTATTTTTTTCTTGAATGAATGAATGTTCACATCACCATAGCCTGCAAATCTTGGTGTAGAAGGTTTGTACTATGACCACTCTGCTTTTGTAAGTGCCATTGCATGAGCAGTCCTTCTCTGATCCATAATGTCTTATCTCATAATTCTATGTACAAACACGTACAGTAGCAAAGTCATGCTATAGTTACTCCTGGCCAAAATGTTATCAGCTTTTGTTGAAAATGTGGATTTGAATGTGGAGCATGCAAGCACCATTCTTTCTGAAAAGAATTTTGGAATATATGCCAAAAATAAGGGCATAATAAAAATAATATTTTTGTTCTCTCACATTGCAGGGAGGTTTCGTTGGTTCTGTTGGCTTGTGCGTGTTCTTGTCACTTTGATTTCATTTTGGCTTCTTACCTGTACCAGTATGGACATATGTCTTCCTGAAATTGGCTTTGGGAAGAGGTATCAGTACAGAAATGCCTCAACTCATGCATCTGAGACTGCTTTTAACAGGTTTAGTTCCACTTTGTTTCCTAGAGCTGCATTCTTTCTCAAGGACAAGCCAGTGTTTGGCTCTTGGCTTTTTCAGAAAATGCCAGTGGTGATATAATCAGTTCCATACTGTCAGTGTGTCAATTCTCAGTTGGCTAGCACAGCAATAGATTAAATACTTAAGTGGGTGGAAAAACAGCTTTAATTAATTAACATGGCTCATAATTATTTCTAATGTTATTGTTCTCTGAGGACATAGATAGTCACCAATGAATATGCTGCATTAGTTTGAAAAAGACTAATTTCTCCAAAGGGAAAGATAATTTTATTTTAAAAGTTTACCAGTAACAACCTATTTTGATGTTTTTGTATATTTCCTGTATTGCAAGTGGAAGCTGTTAGCTTGGTTCAAAAATGACGGGTTTCACTTAGCAACATAAAACTCCCTATTTCTGCATCTGTCCAAAACTCATTGATCTCAGTTGAGGACAATATTTGCCTCAGGATGTGTTCAGGTAAGTAATTTTTTTATTGATAAGAAGCTGTGCAGACCATCATACAACACTAAATATTTGTTTTATTCAATACCATCCGTTTCCCCCAGAGCACTTTTATGACTATCCAACCTTTTGATCTCAGTCTTTTTGCATGATCAAATTCACTTTCTCTCTCTAGAGGCTACAGAGACCAAAAATATGATATCTTTTAGAAAATTAAGCTTCAGCATTCATCTTTAGTATCTCTTTATAGATCTGTGACACTCCCTCTGGTGAGTACTTGCCAGGAATGCTTTTTGTGGGTATTTATAGCAGTGTTTCTTTTGTAAACTAAATCTTTTCTGATAGACTTTGGCTTTTGGGCTCATTTTTATTCCATATCTCTACTTGGGTTATACAAGACCTCTGACATGCAGTAATCCACTGGAATGAGAGAAGAGGGTTCGGTTTACTGAAGGTTTGCACAAGTTTTTCGGCTTTAAGCAAGTTTTAGGAAATATTCAAACAATTTTTTTCAGTATTGTTGTTCAAGTCTTCCAGATCTTTTGCAATATATTCTGGTAATTTTTTGCTTCATAATATATTGATCATATCAATTATCTGACTAAGCAAACCATCTAGGTGAAAATGAAGTATGTAAAATATTCCCGCATCAGCAGGAACATTTCTTTAAGCTGTGCAGATAGATTATAAGTCTCAAAACAGGAACAGAAAATTCTGACTGATGGCTCATTTATCTATGTATTTTTCCTTGCATGAAGATCTCTGATCCAGAACATTGGGTTGCTCAAATAATGTTTTAAGTCAACCAAGGCGGACCAATAAGAGAGCACCAATTTTGTGTTGGAAGTTGCCTTGTTCCTTTGCTGATCGTCTTTCTGTTGTGTACGTGATGTCTGATATGACTTTCCACATGTGGGTGATTTCCCAGCACTAACTACTTGGAAATGTCCTTAGCTTGAAGAAACAAGCAGGAATGTTAGGTGTTGCTGGCATGTTATACCTGAGAACTTCCCACTGTCCGTCTGTACTACTGACCAGGACTATATCCCTCTCTCACCCAAAAGTAAGCATATGCTTTCATGCTTTCCCATGAGAAAATTTAAGCAAATGCATGAGTCCATTACACAACTTCAAACTTAGCTTCTTTCAGAGTCCTAAGTTTTAGTTAATGTAATGACTTTCCAAAATTCCTGGTGTTTGTCACATTTCTATGTACTTTTAAGCCCCGGGAGGTCTCTCCAGCTGATAGCTTCCTCCCATTAATTTTATTTTATTATTTACCCTTTGGCTTTTGAACAGATATGGGTCAAAAATACTGTTTTATACTGCAATTTGGTAAAAAAATGCTACTAAATAACCTGAACAACTTAAGGGTTGAAGGATGTGATCCTGGTTTTTTTTTTTTCCTCCAGCTGATACATGTAATTTTTCATCCCTCCTTCTTTTTCTCAATTTCATTATCCTCCTTCATTTCTGAACTTGCGATAGTTACAATACACATGTAGAAAAAGAGCCACTCACTGCAAATGCTGTTGAGATTGCAGCAGTCTTAGAAACACCTGTGGTAACTTCAAAAGAGCTGCAATATTCAGCATACTGTACTGTGCTCTGTATTATGATAGCTACCCTGCTATGAATACCAAGATAGTTAATTTTAAGATAGCTCAAATATGTTCCCTTGAGCTAGAGTGACTGGAGTGTTGACTGTGAATAACTACTCTGATTACATGGTAAATAAGTATTTTATATAATATATGCAGTATACCCAACAAGATAATGGAAAATGGAAAAGGAAGACTGCTTTTCTTTCTTTGCAGGTATTCGGATTGCCTGCAGGAAATGAAAAAGGTGAGGAAAATTATGGGAAAGAGGAACAGGACACCATCATATAAGGATCACTGTGTTTGTTTCTACATGTGACAGGGCAGCATTAAAATTCTGAGCATCACAGCAGCACGTGCGGCATCGGTGCCTTCCAGGAGCAAGCAAATACAATTCAACAGTACCTACATTTGTCAGCAGATCGTGCTATTGGGAGGGAATGGAGAGTCCATATGCAAGCTGTTAGCATTTCTGCACTGACTTTGGGTTCCAGAATAGTGTATTGTCTTGCAATTATTTCCTTTCAAGTCAATCCAGTGAACTTTGCTCCACTTCTGCTGTCCCACATCTGTTTTGTTAGACAGCTGTAACTGGTTTAGAGTCATCATAATAAAAAAGAAACCTTTTGTCTTTCAAAGCGATCTGTAGTTTGGCAGGGAATAAAATGGCCACTTCAGCAGTGGTGACAGAAAAATCTGCCTTTAATTGACAGAAATAGCTTCCTCCAAACTCTTGTTTAGGCACACTATCTGAGAATATGTATGCCCTGAAATAGCCTGGGGGTTAGCATGTAGCATAAAAATGCAGTTTAATCTTTTGTATTTTGTAATCTTCTTTGCTGTGTGCCTCTGTGAATTCTCCTCCTTCTGCTGTAACACTTCGTTCAAGTTTATGCATTGCTATGCTGCAATGCTGTGCTGCAATTTCTCTCCTTTATGTTTTGCAGTAAAGCACTGACTTTTCATAAAACATCTGAGTTTCTCTGCTAGTATTTTTTGCAGGATCCTTGTGTTCTGTTATGAACATAAACTCTGTGGAATAGGGTGCTTTTACAGTCCAAGAAATTCAAGAGGCTCAGATCTGACTTGCAGCAAATTCAGGTCTCCTGAAATAACTTTAGAGAGCAAAATGTCGTTTGATTACCTAGACATGCTCAGCATAGCCTCTGAATGCTCACCCCCTATTCTCAAACCAACGTAGAAAACAAAGACGAAACACATTTCACCATTTTTGTCATGCATCGTGAAATATTTTTCCGATCTCTAGTGCCTTCTGAAGCTGCAGATTCAGCCTTTGGTAAGCGGGTGTGTGGAGTTGCCTCTGTGCTGTGGGAATGGCAGATTTCTGCAGCAAACTTGCTCTGCAGCTATTCTGCCTCACTCTGTTTTCCATGAGTTCGCCATTCGGAAGGGAATTTACAAGCCATAAAACTACATTATTCAGTTATGAAGTAACAACCTCATCACCATGACTTCAGCAAGGGCTCATAAAAGCCAGTGTCAGATTTATAAGCAGAGGAGTTGCCAGCTACGGGTAACATATGGTTCACAGCGACAGACTTGCAGTTTCTGCCACTCAATAATGTAAAATTCTTGTTATGTAGTTTGTAGATAGTCTTTCTTTGTAAATGATAAAAAGAGTTAAAACCAAAGTCAATATGGAACACTTTGTTTGGGAGGTAGTATTGTCCCCGTGGATGGGTTTTCTACATTGCAAATGAACTTTCAGGTTCTTCGTTGATTTTCCTGAAAGCAGCTGTGATGCAGAAAGCAGCTGTTCTTCCATGTCACAGTGTGGTCATTGTCTCATGTGTAGCTTAGCAATTTGTTCCTCTTTTGATACTACTTCAGTGTAAGACCCAAGTGGTATGTTCACCCTGTTGGTAAAGTAGAGGACTACGGCATTTGGAAGAGACAGAGGCTTGTTGCTTTTCTGTTTGGGTTGTTGTTACCTCTATTTTTTGAAAGGCAGAGGTCACATTTTCATTTTTCTGTTCTTTTTTTGGTTGGTTGGTTGGTTTTGGTTGTTTTAGGGTTTTTTTTTTGGGGGGGGGGAGGGGCGCTCATTAAATCTACACAGTCTTTCAAAACTAATTGCCAGTGTCTCAGAAAGTTAATTTATTTCCCTCCTGCTTGAGGCTGCATTTCATATTGAGTATTAGTGACCTGCAAAATATTAATGAAGACATCAAGCCTTTTTTTTTTCCTTGCAGGGGTATGGGCTAGGGTGAAAGACACAGGGATCGCATATATATCACCCACACGTATATATAGCTGGAGAGTAATCACACTGTTTACTTTGAATATTCGAGGAACTGCTGTGGGGCAAAAAAAAATTGTTAGCATAGTCTGGAGCCCATTATTATGAATGAGCTCTTATAGAGATGTTGAGAGGTTATTCGCTTTACTTCAGAATAGCTGCTGGCCATTAACCATGCCAGGACCCTCTAATATTGAGGAAGATTATAAAAGTCATTTAAAGATCATTAAAAGATTAGGCCTTTGAAGATCATTTAGAAGGTGGTGAAAGCAACCTGCATGACCCTGGAGATCTTGCTAGGTCCATGCATATCACCATGGGCACTTCTGTTTTAGAGATTTTCCCTGTACTATTTCAGTAAAAACATTTTAAAACATTGAGGCTTCATGTCAATGTTGGCATAATTCCTATAATTTCATATAGTTACATGAAAACCTGTAGCTCATAGAAGAGCGGGGTGTTGTCTCATTTTTCACTCAAGAAGTGATCTGGTGACACGAGTCTGCAACAGTATAAAGAGACCGTATCTGCTTCGGTTTGCTGTCATTGCCCATTTGCTGCTTCTCTATTATTTTCAACTATTTGTCTCAAAATTAAGGAAACATAAAGACAGCTGTTCTGGTTTTGTAATAATGTTGTTCAGAGTCTTATTCTACTCAGTCATACAATTCTAAGCATAACATTATACAACACAAGACCACAAACAAGAACATTTCCAAGAAAAACACTCACTACACAATGAACTTAGCAAAGTTAATAGTTCCTGACATTCATGGTTGCCTGAAGGTCAGAGTGATATGAGCCTGGTTTGAGTGAAGCAAGTTTTGTGTTTCCTCATACACCTGGTGTGACACAAGCCACTGCTGCCAGCGTGTTTGTACACTGCCAATAATTTAGTTCTGGGGTTGCACAGAGCACTGCAGTGTAGGAGTGATGCTGAATTATGTTTCAAAATGAAACAAGATGTAGAACAAAAAGGGGGAGCAGAAGCAGCTCTTCAGAGGTGGGAGTTACAAGGCAAGGACCAGCCAGTGGTCTGTACTTTTCAGGAGCAAAGTGGGCATTGCCCATGGTCCCTTGGAAGTGGTTTGAGTGTTTGGTTTGTTCTCCTCTTGATGGATTTCAGGAAAAAATACCACAATGGTCTCTTCTTATAACTGCTTCTAACCTTTCTTCCAAGGATGCCTTTTAAATAGCAATCTCACAAAGGTCCTTTTGCACATAAAAAAATATAGTATTGAAAAAAAAGAAGAAAAAGTACAACTCTATGAGAACATATTAAGACACTCACATACATAAAGAAACCGTGTTAAGTCAAAACATCTCTTACCAATACAACATGAAAATGTGGTGATATTGGAAGCAGTTCAAGCATTACTTTGATGCTTATGAGTACACCAGAAGTGCTATTATGGCCCTGGTAGCAGGAGAGGATGTATCTGAAGATAAACCTTTCATTGCACATCATGACTTAGCAAGTTTTATTTAAGGAAGGATGACAAAGTCTTTTTGCAACCCTGTGAGGTACTACTATTTAGTGGTTCCAAATTAATAGTCTGCATGGGCTTTGTGATTATTAAACACTGATTAGGATTAATTTGGACTATATAATTATATAGATATTGCAGCAGTCTAGTGAAGGGCAGAATAAATACCTTAGAAAGTTGGTGCAAAGCGGGTCAGTGGCAGGTATATGGTGTGTATTTGTAAGGGCTGAAGCTAAAGCTTGTAGCCTTTTGTAAAAACTAGTGAATGTGGTGCGGGTATGGGCCCTGCTGGTTTTGAGTACAATAAACAATCATGATGCATGCTGTTAAGAACTGAAATTAATTAAGCACAGACAGACTTCTATGTCTGCTGCAGCAGACTGCTGTGGGCTTGGGTGTGCCCCCTCCTGCGGAATGCGTGCAATCTTCCTGAGCCACACCAGCATTGGTGGGACTGTGCAGGAGGCTGCAAGCACTGCCAAAAACCTCTTCAGCTCTCTTTCCAAGAAAATTGGCAGGGTTTTGGGAACTGTGAGCTCAAATCCCTCTGTCCTCCCATCCAAAATTCCAGGCAGATGTTGAACACATACCTCACTGAAATCAAGTATATGACTTTGTAATGAATTTTTTTAAATGTTTACTGATTTTATTTTTTTTATCATTTCAAAGCATTTATATAAAAGATGGTGTAAGTTTTCTATTGATTTTATTGTGGCTTCCATTTCAAATAAGACAATTCCTACTTATTTCTTTCTGTAAAAACTGCTCAGAAGTCAGTTTTATGCTGGCACATCAGAAAATGAGGCCAGTTGTACTTCAGAACAACACTTCAAAGATTTTATTGATTTTGGGGTTTTCAGAGGAATGTTTCATCCAGGGCTTTCAGTGAAGTTCTTTCTTCAACACTTCTTGTAATATATGATGCTCTGAAAAGACAAAATGTTGTCATCTTAAATGACTGACCTTCAAGGGCAAAGGCATCAGGGACTGAAGAGTTTCAAAAGCACCGAATAAATTGAGATTAAGTATATTAGTTTGTAATGCAGACTTCTCTGTTAACAGCATTTAGAAGTATATCCTTGAAAGAAGTGAAATGTGAAAGCAGTTTTCAGCTAAAAATGTCTTCTCCTAGAGTATCTGTGTTCACTTCTGTGCGCGTGTCTATGTGTGCACATTTTAATCAATTTTAATCAGAGAAATCTGAATGTCATAATGTGATGCACAGTTCATGCTGTTAATTTTTTAAAAACAAAGCTGGGGTAATGTATTTTGTGAGATTATTTTTTCAGGTGTAATTAATATAATTTGTATATTTTATACAAGACTGCAGTCATGAGTATGTGGAAATGCTCTCAAAGTCTTATAAGAGGGAGCAAGGAAAGTTGAGGGGAAAAAACAGTATTTTGTGAGATATGAGATAAGGATTTTATGTGAGTCTTTCAGGGTCTGGCTGTATTACTGGAGATGAGGAATGACAGAGTTATATACTTTTCCCAGAGGAGTGTTGATAAACCCTTGTGTCACACCAAAGCAGAGGAGGTCCATGGTGCAGATGGATCAGGGAAGCTCCTTGACAAACATTTATAGTGCTCTTAAAAAAAATAACCTGTAAGATTATTAATGATATCCATCTACCTTTAAAGCTAGACTTGATTCACTACCATGGCCTGGAGTTTATCCTTTTAGTTCTGTGTGTGGAGTGAGGGCTCACACGCTGACCGCCATGGCCCCAGGGAGGAGTGGTGTTAGCCGCCGCTCAGCACACTCAGGGGCTGGCCTGGCACACCAGTGACCCTGTGATGGAGCAAGGATCGTCTCAGCTCAGCTCTGCTTGCGCTCCCATTGAGCACCCTTAGTAATAACATCTCTTATGAAGCCTTCATTCATTTCCTTTCTTTTTCTGTTTTGAGATTAATGACTGTGCTACACTTTGACAGCTTGGGATGAGTTTTTCCAAGATGGATATCTGCCCTGAGCCATATTATTTTAATTACTTTCTTTGGGAAAATGGTGACTAGAAAATTTCAGGCATTTCTGTTACTAAAACAGGGGAAGAAAATGTTTGTTTTCTGATCTTGATAAATGTGGTGACTTTCCTTGAGTATCTGTAACTCTTCTGTATGTTGATAGAGACATGAAATTTGCCAGGGGACGGTTGGTGGTGGGGATGGTGGGCCGAATTTCTGATAAGAAATGGCTTTTTGATGTGCTACTCCTATGTTTATCTGAGAGAAAAGTTGTGTGGTTTTGTCTGTGCTCAGTGGATACTCCCTGGACCACCTGTGGGTGCAGCCATATGGAGCATCTCCCAGTCAAAGCTGAAGACTTTCCCTGTGGTGGTAGCAGGGCTTCCATGGGGAGCACAGGGCTGCTTGTGCTTTTCATGAGATCCTTGCTGACTGAATGGTATAGGGGATCACTGATTTGTGTGAGGGAGGCACCATGTTTACCAGTGTGCACCAGTAGGAAGGGCCTACTCAGGAGGGACCCCTACACTTTGCTTCTCTGTACGAAAGCTGTGGGTGATGCACAGCCTCACATGAGGTATGTTGTCTCCAGCCTGTGAACTGGAGCATGCTCCCATGGATCATTGGCTGCTGCAGCATTTGAGGTCTGGTTCACTCCTCACAGATTCCTGACTCATAACTCATTGTACTCCAGATACTGAAACTGACAGTATGAAGTTGGAAATCACACTCTTGCCATTAAACCCAGCCAGCAGTGATCACTAATGGTGAGGGTTCTCCTTCCACTTGTGCCCCATTGTAGGTCTGATTTTGACCCATGTAAAAGTGCTTAGCGACTTTATCTAAAGCTGGACTTTTGAGGGTGAGGTAACCCTGATACACACCCCTGGAGAGATTTTAGATGAATGAGGCACTTTGTCTCATGAAATTGAAGTGTATTCAGGTGTCTTTTTTCTTACATAAAGGGTGATCCTGTGACTTGGGGGCTTGCAGTTGCATTTATCCTCATTAAAAAAAGGACAAAAAGCCAAAATTTGTTGTGGTCCCACAGCAGAACCAAATGGTGGCAGTGAAGAAAAAAAAATAATCAAGCCTTCTCTTTTTAACCTCTTTGTTCCTCTTAAGCTGTGCTAGTTGGGGAGGGTTTGTTTAAGGAATAAGGAGAAAGAAATACCTGCAAAATCCAAGCTTGTTCAACTAGGTGAGAACAAGGAGTCAAGTCTTCTGGTTTTCAAAAAGGAGGCAGAAACAACTAATTCCTACAAAATTGCATAAGGTTCTCAGTGTTGTCAAGCCTTGCAGCCTTAAACAGCTGATGTCAAGTCTTTTGAAGGCACAAGTGCTGAGTCTCTGATTTTGGGTTAGCAGAGGGGAAGATAAAAAGGTGAAATGTGGTCTTGTCCAAGAGCAGTGAACCTTGTCTTTAACATACGCAACCCAGTTAGGAGGGACCAAAATCCTCCTGATCCAGTTTAGCTCTCTGCCTCTCACTAAAACTTAATACAAACCACTTGTTTCAAGTCGTGTAAGTGAAGCCCCCATTACTACAATGCAGGCAACGTATTGACAGCAGGGCAGGCAAAAAAGGAGGCTGATCCATTTTTCCTTAAATCCAATTTGTTGTTATTATAGAGGTAATCTTAAAGTCCAGTAACTGATTAAAACATGTGGCAGCAGTCCCTGAGATTCTTAGCCCTCTCAGTGAGACCACCAGATGCTGTCATGATCTCACTTGTACCTTGTACCTGGTTGTGTTGGGGGGGCTGAAGTTAGAAAGTTACTGCAGGTCACAGAACCTTGCCCAGGTGTGAGCAGATCCTCAGTGGACCAGTGTGGGTGGTTTCCAGGGTCCCCAGAGAGGAGGTGAAAAAACCAGCAGCCCCATGCCCTTGCTTGCTGCCTCCTACTCCAAGGTAGGCATTACTGAACCAAATGATAGGCATCCTAAAGTGGGAAAGTGCAGCAGATTGCATGTAAGAGAGAAATTTCCTACAGTAAGAGTGGTGAAGTGCTGGGACAGATTGCTTAGAAAAGTTGTGGATGTCCCATCATTGGAATTGTGCAAGGTCAGATTGGATGAGGCTTTGAGCAACTTGATGTAATGAGAGCTGTCCTTGCCCATGACAGGGATGGTGAGCTAAATAAAGGTCCCTTCCAACACAAACCATTCTGGGATTCTAAAACAAGTTAGCATAATGACCAGCAGCTGGACTGACCTGGCCATTGTAGAGTTTTCATATGCACAGGGGGTTTTATGCAAGAAAGTGTGAGGAAGCATAAATAAGCTCTTCAGGGGCTGATGGGAAGATGCATCTTATAAAGTTAGATAGCAGACTAACTATACTGCATAGACTGCAGATCACAATAGTTTACCACTATGTTATCAACAGTTTGATAGGACATAAGAAGTTGCTGGTGAGCCATAATAAATTATACAGGCTTTGGAAGTCAGGACAAATACCTTTCATTTGATATGACATACCAGGGCAGATCAGTAAGTGACATAGATGAGATGATATAGTTAAAAGCCTGGGAAACGACATCTACAGGAGGTCTCAATTTGGATGTGAATGGTGGAGAAGTTCACACAATGGAGGAAGAAATGACAGCTTATGCTGCATTTCAGCTGTACAGATGGCTGTGGAAGTCTGTATCCTATTATCCAGAGAGAATCGATGCAGCTTATGCGTGGCATAACAAGTACAGGATCTGGAGTGAGAAAATGCTGCCAATGCTAAGGGCCAAAAATATAGTACCAGTGCCCCAATAATTGAGATAGAAGGCACTACCCATTTCTTTATCCCCATGTCAGTACAACTTTTGTCACAGATATCTGACTGGATACAGCAAAGTTCAGCATTTGTCAGCTATTAATTGAAATACATTGTCCCAGGGTTGGAGTATTCAGCAAAACTTTGATGTCTCACCGGCTAGCAGTGACAGATTTTTAAGGGCTGTTGTTGGGTTACATGAAAAAATAAGCATTGAGACAAGGTCAGGTTTGGCAATTTACTCATTTTTCTTCCTGTTTAGAATTGCAGAATATCAGTGCTTTCAGTCCTCAGAAATTTGACACTTGTATAAGATTTGTAGATGTTGCATCACTAAGGAGCTTGGCAGAGTTAGCTCAGCGCAGGGTTGAACCACAGAACTTACTCTTGAACAAGGGAAAGCAAGCAAACAAGGCATTTCAGACTCTCCCTCCTGAAAACCCTAAGAATGGCTTTTTAAAATAAATGGTTGTCATATGTTTAGTTTTAAGGCATCTCTAAAGTACTTAGTCCAATAATGAAACTTGAAGTCAGTTTTATTAGAGTCCTACCTTTGGAACAATTATTTCTGAGAGGGAAGGGAGTGATTTTTGTATGAATTATCCATGCTTGTTAGAAAACAAAGAGGATATAGTGACCCTTGTCTTCAGGGCATTTAGGACCATATGTAACTTCAGAGATGTGAGCAGTTGTATCAAGTGCTGCGGAGGGACTTAAATCTATTTTGCAAACGGCCTCAGTCCATCCAGCCTGAGGATAGATGAAGCCCAATGAATAACTGCCTTTCAAGATGAAAAATGCTGCCTATTGAGCATGACCTTAGGAAAATATCTATTTAAAATAAAAATAATTTCCATGTTATATTCCTGACTAAGCATGATCTGAATATCTTCAGAATCTCAAGGAGAAGCTGCTGGGCCCCGTAGCAGTTTTCTCTGACTTACATTATAAAGACAAGGTGCTGCTGTGAATGAAAAATCCTGGAAGGTCCCTGGAGTTCTTTTATAGTGTAATAGAAAACAGTCTCCCGAGAATTAAACTGTACATATTTGTCTTCTAAATTGACAATTCTTGCTTTATTTTCCCAAACAAAACCTTCCTCCCTTTATAATGGACATCTTTATTACGTCTGCTTCTGCTGCTGAAGTTTTAAGACATTTTTTAGATTGCATAAACCCTTACAGTGTTGCTGACAAAATGATTAGTTAGATTATTGGTTCTAGCCCGCCATTCTTTACCTAATTCTGCAATTGCCTTCTTACGTTAAGTTGACCCTTCCATTTTTCTTGAATGTACTCACATAAAGGGTACATTAAAACTATGTATGACAGCAAGATTAGATAATATTTTGTTAGTAACTGTTCCTTCTATACATGTTGACCTTTTCCATCAACTGAATAAGCATTGACAAACATGCTCCTTCCAGTGCTTAGGATTCAAAGTGGAATAAATTGATATAATTGCTCATCTGTTTTTCTGCTTTTTCAATAGGGATGTACTTTCAAAACAGGGTGTGGGAAATGTGGTTGGGATCTATAATGAATTGTAACAAGTAATGATCATGTCGTGGTTTAAGCCATAAATCAGCCACGCAGTTTGTTCACTCACTTCCCCCTTTTTCTTCCCTCTGCTCCTG
>JAOEHY010012421.1:0-28587 GCA_025447955.1 Psilopsiagon aurifrons
AGGAAAAAAAAAACAACACAGCTCCACACCGGCTACCAAGAAGGAGAAAAATGACTGCTACAGCCGAACCCAGGACATGGGTTTGAAGTTGCTCCTGGGTTTAGAGTTTTGGTTTTGTGTGCTGGGGCTTTC
This sequence comes from Psilopsiagon aurifrons, assembly GCA_025447955.1. Lineage (NCBI taxonomy): Eukaryota > Metazoa > Chordata > Aves > Psittaciformes > Psittacidae > Psilopsiagon > Psilopsiagon aurifrons. The sequence continues at coordinate 133 of JAOEHY010012421.1, forward strand.
TTTTCCTTTATCTTGTTCTGTTTTCCTTAAGCTCCCTAATGGCTCGCTGTGTCCTCTTCCCCAGCATACTAAAGGAATGCTCACTGGAGATGGGGCAAAAGATGGGTAAGTTTCACAAAGAGGTTTAATCAAGCAAGCCAAGATGTGTGTGAACCAAGGGTTGAATAATTTTTCCTTATCTACAGTCTGAAATGCATGTTGATATGACAAGATGACATTGCAGCTGAACTCTTAAAATATTAAGATCGTTTGATTAAAACTTGAAGTAACTGAAATGTCAAACTACTGTCAAATTTGTTATAGCACTTACAAACAAGCTTACCCATGTTGCTTTGAGGTTTCAAAAACTCAGATTAATCATATTTTACATTGTTGGAACCATTTTAAAACAGAACATCATGGAAAAACTCCCAGGTTCCTTTGTTTTGTAGCCTGCCTAAAACCACAGCAGAGAGTTTTCCTAGGGGAGAACAGTCAATTCCACTCACATGCTATTTTATGCTTCCTTGCTTTGATTAGCTTTATGTATTCCTGATTTATTTATTTGTGCTTATCTGCGAAGGACTGTGAGCTGGCAACTGACTCAGCAGTAATGGGATCACAATAATCAGAGTCATTTGGCAAAATACAGTTTTTTGGTTTTTTTTTTTTTACATATATAAAACAAATTAACCTAAGGGGGGAAAAGTGTGAGTCATCAGCTTTGAGTTCAGTCACCAGCAGGCTGTCATCCCGCTTTCTCAAGAGTATTTTTCTGTGCTTCTTCAAAGGGTTTTAAGATCTGGTCCTTTCGCTGCTGTACCGGCTGTCAGGGCACCAGCCAGTTGTCAGGCAGTTGACAGTGGCCTTAGCACTTGCCACAAGCGCCGAGTTCTAGAAGTTGAATCAAGCTAAGTCCCCTGGGCAATAGTAATTCAAGTCCTTGTTTTATGCTAAGGAAGATGAGTGGTGGGATGTGTTATCAGAACAAGATTATGAATTTGTATGTAGAAAAAAGATAGTGAAAGCTTGTAGAATCAGAGAATCTGAGTGGTTTGGGTTGGAAGGGACCTTTCAGCTCATCTAGTTCCTGTCATAGGCAGGGACACCTCGCAGTAAACCGCATCACCAGAGGCTCTGTTCGATCTGGCCTTGGACACTGCCAGGGATGGAGTATTACTATTTCTCTGGGCAACCTGTACCACTGTCTGACCACCCTCCCCTCTCTCCCAGCCCAGGAAGGGTTGCTGTCCAAGCTCAAGTGTGTGGCATCCTTTCCTTCAAGACTTGGAATTAGCATTCAGAAGGAGCACATAAAGCTGGAAGGACCAACAAACTTCTCCCTTATGCTTTTTTTGCTGTCTTGATTGTTGTTTGCTTGGTTTGGGAATTTTGTCAGTCAGCTGTGGCTTTTTCTCCCCCCCCCCCCCCTTTTTTTCCCATCTCACCCATCCCACTTTCTGTACTCATTTGACTGATCCTGGTTAAGATGCTCTGAAATCCCCAAAAGATCAGCTGTCCTGTAGCAGTTATTTAATGAGATAGTTCCGTCCAGGTTTTTTCTAACCTAGCTACAACTTCTTTCCCCCTGACATTCTCACGTGCTTTCATTTGCTCTTCCATGCTTGTTCTCTAGGGTCTTCTCATTACCTCACACTTGCTGTCTCTCTCTTGCAGGTTGAGTTCTTAGTTGAAACATGATGCAATGGGTAAATGCTTTCCATTTTAGGGGAGAAGAAGCTTTGTGACTATGGCTGGTTCATACTGGGCTCTGAAAAAGTTTTGTTGGGGTTTGGATTGTGAATCGTGGAAGGAGGACAGATCTAACACAGGGCCTGAGGCATGCAGTTAGTAGAAGGCACTGTGACTTGGAAAAGGGGGATGGCCTGCAGCGAACACACAATGAGAACCCTGGAGAAAGCAGAGGTATATGGATGCATTTTATTGTTTTAAACTAGCACTCTCCAGAAGCAGACAGAAGAGAGGATCTCAAAGGTTCTGCTCAGTGCCGCCTTCTTTTCTTCAAACTTCAGGCTAGTCTAGGGTGACTTTCTTCCCTGTTACACCTCTGAAGCTCACAGCTTCCAGTCTGTCAAAGAACAAGTGCTACACCCCTGAGGCAGTACAGCTCGGGAGCAGGATTTGGAAGGTATAATAAATATCAATGATGTCCTTGCTGAACTTGAGAACACTCATTAAGCATCTGCTTTAATTTCTTTCTTCCTTTGCTGGCATATGAACAAGGATGCAAACTGTCTTGCAGAGCTGGTGTTAATGTATGATATTAAAAAGGGAACAGCAAAGTCAACCATGCATATGGTACAGGTTCTTTTTCCTCAAAACATCAGTTAGTCCTGATAAGATTCTTTCAAATGGAGAAGCCCAGCTGGTTCCGCAGTGCTGTAGTGCAAATTCAGTGAAGTACCTCTGAAGGCAATGAATATTTTCTTGTTTCTCATCTTCAATATAAGGAATATTTTAGAAGAGAAGTACTGAATGCTAGATACATAGAGAGGTTTCATTTCAGCACTCACTGAATTGTACTTAGGTTTTTCTGTCTTCCTAAGAACTATAGAGTTTATGCTTTGTGGATCATACTTGAAATTGAGTGCTATTCCAGTCATGAAGCTAATCTTGCCACTAACTGGAACATGATGCTTACTTTGGGTCTATTCTGAAACGTAAGAGTGCATCTATGATGAAAGTGATGTGTTATAAATAGTTCTGTAATTAATTCTGAATCATCATACACAGTTTCTTGGATTTCCCTAGGAATACTTATAAGTAGGGTTTGGTTTAAATCTTTTCCTCCTCATGTCCCTTGTGCAAGACTTGATTTGCCCCGAATCACTAACACAACAGAGACGTGTGATACAACAGGCAAAACCCCCTCACATCATGGCCTTGTTCCAAAACTTCAGGCACAAACTGTTTCACATACTTTGACTAGACAAATACACAGAAAATTGTATTTTCAAGCAACTATGGTATGCCCAGGGACATTCAGAGCCCAGTAACGTAATCCTTTGTCTCAAGAAACATGCTGTCAATGCAGCGAGTATATGAGCCAGCTGTGTCACCTTCCTTCAGGGCTGTGGTCCCCGGACAGTTCTTGTTGAATAGGATAGTGGGAAAGGAGACCTGGCCCTCTGGTTAAGCTCCCAGACATAACTGTGGCTCAGTTCTACTGTAACAGCCAGGTCTTGTGTCTTATCTGAAGCCTGGAGTTTACTGTTTACATGGTTCAGATGCATCAGAGTATTATCTTCATGGCTTTGTTCATCTTAAAAGCTTGTATGGGCAGTGACGGGGGGGCGAAGAACCATTGTTCAAAGTTCTTGAGGAAAGCTTAGGAAGTTGTACTTAAATCTGTTGTAATAGAGTATTATTTGAAATTTAGGGCTGCTGTAAAGAACTGTAACCTCATAAAGTACCTTTTGGCCTATATAAAAACCAGCTTAAAACTCACAGGCACTTTCAGTAAGCACTTCACTTTGTCTTCATTCGAAACCCGTCATACAGAGTTTCAAGGAGATCTGTCAGGGATCCTGCAGAGCTGTCTCCTCCCATTTATCAGTTTAAATGATGCTAGAAAAAGTACTCCTGCTCATAATGCGGGTGTTACTTCAGTGTTTTAAAAGTAATTCTGGTGTGTCAGTAAAAAACTTGCTGTTGGACCCTTCACGATACATCTGAATGGAGAAAGGGCAGTGGAAGGAGGAAGCTGGGAGTGCTCATGTGACATGTACTGGTATGACTGCAGTGCTTGTTGTGCTGGTCTCAAAGGTTTAAGGTCACCTTTTGTCACAGCAGAGCTTTAGAGTCAATCACAGGCATGCATATTGTGTGAACTCACTTTGGGGCAAAGAACTATGTAAAAGAAATGAAAACTGAATTATTTCAGTTAAGGAATAAAGATCTAATATATGCACAATGCATTGAAAGCTAATAAGCTTCTTAAGGATGATCTCAATGTCATTTGTTTTGTTGGCCCCATATGAAGGGCATGGGCTCATTCTATATGCTTAGTTGTACTGCAACAGTTCTCTAATTCCATTTGGAAATGATGTTTTTGTAGAGAAAGGTTTTGGCAGCTGTCCATGTTCGGTTCAACTTCGTAGCACACGCAGAATTGATTCAGAATTACTGTGTGTGACCAGGCCATTAATGCACTACAATTGCCATTGGCTTGATAAGTTTGAGATACATAGAAAATGAAGACACAAGTGTTATATAAATGCTCACCCAGAAATCCTATGTAGAAATGTAGATAAACACCACGTGTGAGCCTCCCAAGGGTAAATGATAGTGCAGTACTCATGAGACAGTGAAGAATAAGATCTGATCAGGCTGTAATAGTGGATATGTGATTAGAATTAGTTTGTTAGGTTCTCGTTACACTACAAAAAGACAATTTTAATTGATTCTTATGAAACACTATATTTTTTTGTAATTGTTTATATTAAATGCATAGTGAGGTTAATCATCTGCTCAGCTGATTTCTTAATATCCTGAGGGATCTTTGCTGCTGTTCTTTAAATATTTGCTTAAGCAGCAGTGTTAGAAAGAAGAAACAAAAGGCATTTTATCTTGAGCAGAAACAGTGCAGTGATTTGAATTATACGTGTTTCTTGTTCCTTCTCAGCAGCTGTTACTTTCATTAACACATCTCTTTACTTTAGAGGAATTGCTGCCAAATGTGGCTGAATTCCACAGCTAGCAGTTAACTGCAGGGTAGTGGAGCTAAACAAACAAAAAATCCCCCAAATCAAAAGCCCTTTAAAGTTAAGGTTGGGTTTTTTTTTTTTTTTTTCCATATCCATTGACCTTTTTGAAGGTTTTTTATGCTCTGTTCTGCTGGCTGATTACTTAGGGATTCACTGAGCAGTTTCCTTGAAGGCTATTCTTTCAGCTAGCCATTGGCATGAAAATGCATCTGTCTAAGTGAGACCTCTTTGATCTTCAGAGAGCTTTGTAAAGATAGATTAAAAAGAAAGCTATCAGGCACTTTTCCCCAATGAAAATAGGGCTGATGATTTCAAGGCAGATAGAATTTTTTGGGGGCTGTTTGGCTGGTTTTGGGGGATTGCGATTCAGAGTTGTGGTCATAGCTTTTCTTAAAAAGAAACTGAAAATACATGAACGTGAGTGGTGCCCTTTGGAAAGCAAACCCCCCAAAACCAAACCAGCCCTCTATGGAACATTTTGTGTTAGCTGAAATCCAGAGAGATGATGAATCTAGAATCCTCTGGACAACTTATGTTGAAAGAGACTTACAAAAGGCTTGATTTCAATAGAGTAATTAAACCAGAATATGTCTGTAAGTTTATATGGAGGTACTGATGTTTGAATAAATCAGAATTTGCTCCTGCAAGTTAAAAGCAGTCTGCTATGCTTACAGACTCTCCTGCAATCTAGAAAATGTAACTGGTACATCAATTTGAGCTTTTAATTTGAAAACATGTGTTTATTTTTTTTCTTCATTTGAGATCACATATTTGCATTGAGATTTCAAATAATCTGTGTTCCTCTTTGAGACCCCAGAAATCAGTCGCTTTGCCTTCGCTTGGTGAATCATAGAACAGTTAGGGTTGGAAAGGACCTTAAAGTCCTCCAGTTCCAACCCCCTGCCATGGGCAGGGATGCTTCACACTAGACCATCTCACCCAAGGAACTGTCCAAACTGGCCTTGAACACCACCAGGGATGGAGTATTCCCAACTTTGGGAATATCTGCTTGCGGGGTGGTAGGAGAAGGATTTTTCAAGTAACCTGACCATTTGTGTAGTGCAGCAGAAAGGCATTGTAATTTCTGGATGTGGTTGAATTAGCAGTTACAATTTGCAAATAGGTACTTTTTAACTCAAAAATCCTGTGTTTTTAATACACCCTATTTACTTTGGGCATGTTTGCCCATCATTGCAATGTAGCCACTACCAGTCAGGTAACAGTTTCGCTTTCCAGTTGAGTGTTGGTACTTCCAGTTGTGCTATGCTGAGGCACTTGGTCTGCCTAAGCTGAAATGTCTATTTTCTTTACTTTTTTCAAGATTCCATAGACACCTGCTTTATCACACTTCCTTTGTTATTGCTTTTTGCTTCATGAGATCACAATATCAGTTGCTGCTCTGTCTCAGACACAAAATTAATCCAACTTCTTCTTGAGTGTGAAGAGAGGCACAAGAATTTTGATGAGGTTTACCAAAAGGGACAGTTTAGACACTATATAGGATCAGTTTAGGTGCTTACAGACTGTTTTGGTTGGTGGCAAGATAGTCTCATTCTCTATAAGCTATTCTTTAATCAGACCTACTCTCTTAAGCACCGTGCATTTACCACTGCGCAGTGGCGTGGACACTGCGTGTGGATATGGTATAACAGGAATAGTCTTGGTAGAGCTACGAAAGGAGATAAATATCACTTAGGTATTAGGTTTTGTCTTCCTGCTTTTACACCATGTCTGTGGAGTTTTAAAATACTCTCCATTTATTTTTCTAACAAACCAAATTAATTTTATCAGTGAAATTCATCAACTCGCTAATCAGTGCCTCTAAATCATTAACAACTCAGATCAAACTCTGCTTTCAGTACTAACTTCAGAGGTGCACTGTTACTGCATTTATTTTTACTACAGAGACCGAGGCAGAAAAGGAGCAAGAAAACACAAGATGTGCAGTTCTGACATATAAGAACGATACACTCAAATCTGAAGTGTGGGGGCTGAGGAAACGTTTAACTTTATTACTGCAAAAAAATGACATTTTCCAGTTGGAGGAACAGATACTGAGATTTTTAAAAGGAATTCTTTTTATAATAGCTCTATTTTGCTTTCGTTTCTCCAATTTTGTCATAAAGCAGCTGCAAGTTGGGGAAATCTGATGATTATTACTCACTACAAGGAGTCTTATTACCTCTAGTGTATTCCAGGTTTTATTGTCCTTAGTGTTCCTAATTAGTTAACACAACTATTTTGAGTTTTATGTATAAGTGCTTATTAATTATTTTATCATGAGTAAAATGAGTGAGGTCCAAATGCCCTATTAATTTATTTCAGCCTGAAAAAAACATCCTTATAATTAGTTTGGCAAGAGGAAGAAGTGAAATTAACTCCTAATGAGAAGATAAGTATAGTAATCTTTTCATGATATAAACCTGTGATCATCAGTAGGTAGTAATAGGAACTGAGAGGATATTTCATGGGACCTTACTTCTTTGTGTGAAATCATTAACATCATCTGATATCGTAATTGGGTTATTTCACACCTGTATTTCTGTCACTGACTGCTAACCCTGCAGCCACAGACACTGATAAGTTTTTGCTAATTAGAGAGTCATTAATGAGGCAAAGAATATGAGCAATCAATTGTGGCTTGTTTTAGTTCTCCAAACAAAAACTGAAGTGCATAAATTTGTCTTGTACTTTCAAGTTTTGACAGTATATTTGTGAAACATGGCAAGAATGTCAACGCGTTGAGCAGCAGGTGTGACCTACACAAGTTTTCTCATGTTCAGTTGCAAATTGCTTGACTTGTGATATGCAACGAAAGATTAACGGCTCTTTAAAATCCATTTTTTTTTCTGTAAACAAGATCTTCACATTTCCTCTTCTGCTTTGTTCCGTTTGCATCATTTATAAGGTGAGGTTTCTGAGAAATACCTTCTTTTTTTAATGTATTTACAAGTTAAACCAGAACTATATAAACAAAGGTAAGCGTTTCCTCAGCCCCCACGCTTCAGATTTGAGTGTATCGTTCTCATATGTCAGAACTGCACATCTTGTGTTTTCTTGCTCCTTTTCTGCCTCGGTCTCTATGGTAAAATAAGGTTTCATGCTGGTTGCCTCTCATTTACATTCCTTTAAATTTCCTCATGTTAAAAAACAATAATAATAAAAGTTAGTATTCCAAGAAATGGAATTGTGATCAGTTCTTTTTTAGCTCTATTAGCTGTGCAGTGGGAACTCGGCTGAAACATAACCTTCCTGTGCAAATAATGCTCTGTTATTTCTCTTAAGTAGTACTGTAGCTGTGTTTCTTCCTGGTGTTGTTCACTTCCACTAAAGCCACTGTTAACTACTGAAGCGTGCAAATGTTAATGTAAAGCAGGAGAAAGATTGTTCACGGGTAGGGCCACATTCAGAGTACAGTGAAGCTTTCTGGATGTAGGAGCAGCTACAACATAGCTTTCAAGATGCTGCTTGTGGCAGGGCAGCAGGCAAGGCAGCTTCTGGTATCAGCTGCAGGAGCAGATCATCGAGTTTTTAACTGGAACAGGCTGCCCAGAACAGTATTTCTATGTTTATACTTCTTGTGTGCTGTCTAGCAAGCAGATTCAGCCCACTGTTGTGCAGAAATAACAATGCCAGCTCCCTCAAATTAAAATAGGCTTTCTGATGAGTAAATGTGATATGACAGGAGGTTGCAGTGAAGATATTGCTTGATATTAAGTTGGATGAATTTGTAATTGTATTTTTCCAATTTATCTTGGAGGTAAGAATGAGTAACTTCTCCTTCACATTACAAATAAGCATGACTAGGATACGGGTAAACTCAGGAATGCTGAAAGAACTTGTACCTTATTCCCACGATCAGAACTTTGAGGATATTGAGGTGTGCAGTCTGAAATGTATAATAATTTTTCTAGTAAGTTCTTTCTCCCATAGTCTGGGTGCTTAAAAGATTGCATTAAGGGTGTGGGTAGATATGAAAATTGTTATGAGGTCATGAAGAATTGGTATTACTGCTAACATCTGGAGAGGATTTATGCAGCATGAAAACACTGTACTGTAGTGTCATTATTCACCTTACTTTTGTTACTGTTTAGGACACAAGGGAGAAAGATGTTCTTATCATTGCACAGTCATTTTTCAGAGCAGGATTTCACATTAAATAGCTCAGGTAAGAACAAGACAGCTTGTTCTGATGGGAATACTCAGAGCTGTCATAGGATGTCAGGAGTGTCCTTGAGAAAATGTCTTCTGCATCAGTCCTTCACTCTAAAAAATCTGCTCACAAACAGTGCTGTGCATTTTGTGTCTGGTAGGTATCACCACCAGAATCCCTGACAGAAGTTGGTTGATTTGGGCTTCACTTTGGTCAAAGACCGAGTAGATGTGGTTTCTGTTTAAGAAACTTGGCCTGAATTCGTGATACATTGTCCTGAATTTGAAAAAACAAGTTCTGAAGCTCAGTAGCCACATATCTAAAGCTGTTTCCCTCAACATTCCACAGTCTGAAAATTCTGATTGTTAAACATCAACTTTTTTTGAAATAAAAGGTAAGCAGAAATCTGCAAAAGCACTTTTCTACTGAAGCCATATCAGTTATTCACCTGGTGAGTATAAGCTGATGAAGATGAAGAAGAGGTATTAAGCAACGAACACTTAAAATTAGACACTGATCTGTCTTTTAGCCAGAGACGTATTACAGAAACTTCTGCCAAAGTAACAAGTCCCATAAAATGTTCTCTTACATGAATATGCAAAGCAGAAAACTTGGAGAACATTCTTCCATGAAAAGCTAGTTATATCCATTAGGTATGAAGCAGCATAAGGTTAACACACTGACAGACCCAGTTTCTGGGTGGTTTCCTGTAAGTTCTGTTCTATTTTAGATGTACAGAAGGAATAATCAAGAGTGATATATGACGCGTTTCCTTCTTGTTTGTGTTTTTTCTTCTAATATTTGGGTTTAGGCTCCCATTAGCTGTGAGTCTGCCTTCAGTGAAACAACCACAAACTTTGCATGGGCTTGACAGTAGCTGCTTTATTGTACAGCTACTTGGCTGCCTTAAGTAAGGCCTGGTAGCTGAGGTACTGAAAGTCTCTTAAGGGGACTAAAATTAATTTAGGTTAATATTCCTCATCATCAAATGGCAACTAGAGGAAACAGTGACTCTATTTACTTCTCCCCACACTCCCTTATCTTTCAGAGGACAGCTGTCTGTCTTGATGATGTGTTTGAAGATGTTTGCTACTTTGTTGTGTTACCACATCCCAAGATGAAAACAAGTATTGTATTACTATTTCTATAGTCTGTTTGCTTAGTTGGGTCTAAAGAAATTATTCTAGGTTGTTCAGTTTGCCATCTAGGAAGGACCTCTTGTGGATCACAGTTTAAAGTCCCAGTTCGTTTGCCCCTCAACACCAACAAAACTCACAGGTACTTACCCCTAGAGAAAATAAATGTTTCTGTGCTGTTAAGGGTCCCTATTGTATTTGTCGAGCTCCATACCCCAATTACAGGCTGACATCTCTTTCTCCCAGCAAGTAAACCACACAGAAGAGCTGTTGCTCTTAAAAACCCAGCCTGAACAAACCCCAGAGAGATAGGAAGGTCACCCAAACCGGCCAGACCCCTACTCGTAAGTGTCAGCCATTCAAGAAATATCATACTATTGTTCTCTGCATATCGAGTTAAGACAAAGCAGAATTTAAAGCAGAGCTGTGCTGTGTATCTTCCAATAATCCTTTGTTGAAGCTACAGAGCTGTTTGCTGAATAAATACATCAAGGTGAGTATCAAAGACATCCCAAATGTTTAGTTTTCCAAATACAAATTGAAGGTAAAATAAGGATATGCCTGTGCTACAAATAGGATCTGAGCAGCAACACAGCCTGTAAAGATTTTTTGGGTCTGATTTTACCATAGCTAACTTGAACCAGCACTAGTTTAGACATAGTTATCTATAGCAGCCCAACGTTCTGCGTAAGACAGCCACCGGCGTATTTTCCTCAAGTTCTCTCACATGTTTTCCAAATCACAGCAGCTTTTTGCTCCTGTGGATATGTTGATATTGGTACCTCCTCTTGCAAGTTTAAATCTGTGGTCACATTCAGTGCTGTAGCGTGTATCTACCCAGTATTGCCAGTGTCCTTTGGCATTTCATACCTTGTAAATCCCCTCTTACTTTGCAAAACTGAGAGGCAGGGTATGGAGAGAATTCCCTTCAGTAATATTGGAAGCACAGTCTCTTCTGCAGATGTGTTCTGCTTCAACGTGGAGTGCTGTGTTTTGCCCACCTTTGGATTGTCTGGCTGAGATCAAGCTGCTTGCTTTGTCCATAACCTGTCTGAAATTTCAGGATCCCATCAGTGTTTTAACAAGATTAAGTTGCTGATTTATCAAGCGGTGTTTCAGGATTACACCTGCTTAGTGTAAGGCAATAAGGTTGTTGACTCTAGAAAAGACTTTTCTTTTCCATTTCTGTCTCCTCTGTGTATCTTATGTATCCCCAACTCTCCAGTTAGTCAGAGTTAAGCTCTTTTTGTGTATGAATCTCATCTCTCCACCTTTGAGTGTGTGCTAAAGCATTTTTCATTGCTCATGTGTCGCAGAAAATAACGCATTTTCTTAAAAACCTCCCGCTTCACTTCTCAATCCTGTGGAGAGAAATATATTGGGAAAGCAACTCAAAAGAGCAGCTTCCCCTCTGAAAAGCTTTTTTGAGGTTAATACCCACTGAGGAGCTGAAATGCTTGTCAGAATTATTTTCTGAGCATAAACTGGAGTCAAAGCATCTTTTTACTTTATAGTTAGATGCTGTATCTTAATACTGACGATTTGTCTAGTACTGACTATCTTCTGACCATTATGTAGCCCAAGACTGCTACTTAAAACTCTTTGTTGAGGGCAAAACACCACTATGACATTATTATTCCTTTTTTTTGTTTGTTTTTCCATGCAGAAATGGAAGAACAAAGAAAATAGTCTATTTTGTTCAGGGTCAATGGAACTAGTCACTGGTAACTATACAGAAATAGAAAAATGCTGTCTTTATCCCTACTTTACATTGCCTTGACGTTTAATGAAAATATGGAGTGAAACAGTAAATCTGTGTGCAAATTAGGAAGTGGCTATTTTATTTTCAAAGGAATAAAAGGTTAAATTGAAACTTGAGCAAAATCAGCTAAAATCAGTGGCCATAACTGTATGAACCAGAAGCTTCATTTGGTAACAAAAATCAGCATGAAGTGCTTTTCGTGTTTCAGATCTTAGTGCATATAAGTGGCAAGTACGTCTCCTGTGCTTTCTGCAGCAGACCTGTGCTGTGTGGAGCCCTCAGCACATTATCCACTTTGTTTAGAATTGAGTTTACATTTCAAAGCTATAAAATCAAAGGGAAACCTTTGTACTAATTTAGCAACAGAATCGTATATTCTGCTATAGTTTTCATAAATTCCTCTGAGTGACTTTTATGCTCTACATACTTCCAGTGCTTCCCTATGATGTCTGCCTTTGCTTAGAGGGAGATATTAGTGAGGCATTCTCTCTTTCATATCCTTGGTACTTAATTTGTTAATCACCACCTCCTCTCCCTTTACCCTGCTCTCTTTAGACTATCTGTTAATTTAATGGATGCATAGAAGCACTTCAGGAAGCTGTAAATTTAGAGGGATGTAATGGTGGAAAGTCTTTTGTTCATTTAAAAATGGTAATTTAAAACTTTAAAATAGGAATTCAGAATGTGGGACTTGAGAAATTTCTAAGTGTGTGCATGTATTGACAGTGCTTACTATAACCAATTTTATGCGTTCTGCTTTTATTTATGAGCATCTGCATCTCTGCTAATGCTATATATAAAACAAGTGATTAGCCCTAAGGAGTCAATATGTAGGATTTTGATGGAATCATAGGATAGTCAGGGTTGGAAAGGACCTTAAGACCATCCAGTTCCAACTCCCTGCCATGGGCAGGGACACCTCACACTAAACCATGTCACCCAAGGCTCTGTCCAACCTGGCCTCTAACACTGCCAGGGATGGAGCATTCGCCACTTCCCTGGGCAGTCCATTCCAGTGCCTCACCACCCTCACAGTAAAGGATTTCTTCCGTAGAGCTATGCTGAACTTCTCCTGTTCAAGTTTAAACCCATTCCCCCTTGTCCTATTGCTGTCTGGGACTGGGAGAAACTTCAGGGCAACAATTTGAGATGTTCTGTTATCAAATCCCAGGGCTCTGGAATTCTATAGAAGTTCAGTGATAAAAAGAGTTGATTTTATACCTCTTCATTAAGAAACTCTGACCACATCATACCTCTTTTAATGGAGTATGAATAAAATGATATAGATGTATTAATGCATTAGATTTTCTGTTGATTGCCAGCGACCTGCAACACTTTCTGGTTTACTTGGAGGACTTCATTTCACCCAGGTATTTTAAGCTTTGTTTAAAGTTGCTGGAATGAAGTACCACCAGTAGAGATTATTTTGTCAAAAAATGAAGAACATTCTGAAGTTTAACAGAAGCATTGCTATAATTTTCCCAGGCAAGTCAAAAAAGATGCGTCTCTTACCATTTTATTATGTAAAATGGAGATAATATATTCCAACTAATAAATAGAGATTTACTTGTCCAAGGAATCAAAAACTGTCTTGCCAGTATTCTGCTGGGAGCTCAAATTTAGGCCCTCTAAGTGTTTTCCTGAAGAACAGGCTAATTTCCTTATCAAGGGAGAATCCAGCTGAACGTAGAATAGGATTTAAACTTTGAGATTGGGACATACGATGAACAGCCTTTCCTGGCTGACACATTTCCTGCAAAACAGCCTGGTTTGTGTGTGTTAAATTTTAACAGTCAAGTTTTATTACTTATTATGAAGGTAATAAATCTGCAGTACCTGAAAATCAGAGAAATTTTGTACTGCAAACACATTTGGTATTGAAGGTGCCAACCTTGCTAATAAAATCATACAGTTCAACAAATATATGGCAATTTGGAACACATATAAAACATTCTGTATTAGTGAAGCAGAGAAAACTGGTTTTTTTTTCAGCAATAGTATTGCACTCATGAACTTGTGAAGTGTAGCTCTTATTTTCTTCACGTCTGGCAAGGACATTTGTTAATGTCGCAGAATGTATAGTTGAAACAATGAGAAAAGAACATGAATGGAAAACAATTTTATTGAGTAACTCATGTAAGTTATGGACTAAGTGTCCCATGCAAACAATCTTTGACTATTTTAAAGTGGTTCTATGGTAAGTTATAGATTACTACTCAAGCTGCTAAACAACATGACTACTAATTCTAAACCTTAAGGGGAACCCCCCCAGATATATCAGTTTCTTTTCACTTGAGTCCTATCAGTTCTGTTATTTTTAATTATGGGACTAGGGAAGAAAAGGAAGATTCTAAGAGAGGCCATCAGAAAAAAACCTGAACAAAGAGAGCGGCAGGTTTAATCTGGTATAATTTGGTGTATAAGAACAAAACACCAAAGAAAAGATGAGGTATTTCAAACCCTCCTAGAAGACAGTTCGGTTTAGTACTTGGTTTTAGAAGTGTTTAACTTTCTCTTGATTTTTTTCCTCAAGGTGATTCAATGTGTGTATTTCATTTATACAGTAGCAGAAATGATAGGAGTAATGTAGTTTGGTGTAATCATTGACATTCTGGAGTGAGTTTCTGGAGCAGCAGGACAGATTATTTTACAAGTGTCTGTACAATACCAGTTATGATACAGCAGGAACTTGCAATTTCTGTCCCTTTCGAAGAGATGACATTTAATTATGGAAATAACTTTACTGATAGCTGATACACAGTATGGTGTGCGTTAAAATGATACTGTCTGTGAGAAATTACATCAAAATGTTGTTTGGAAATAGAAGGAAAGATGATACCTCCCCACAGGAGAAAATTGTTAGAAATGTCTTTTGACTAAAGGGGTAATACAGCAGTTTTATTTCTTGTATCTCTCTGCAAAGGTGATAAAAGATAATTTGACAAACGCTGTCAAATGGGGTATCCTCATCTAATCCCTTCGCTGCGCATCTCAATTCCTGGTGCTCTGTCCTCAGATAGAAGTGCTGGGAGTGTGGAGAGTTAGCGATGTGACGCCTTTGCGGCGGTTTCCCCGCTGACAGACACAGTGACCTTATCAGACAGACAGCTCTATCCGGAGCGACAGGCCAGCAGCTGGCTCCTATTGATCAGAATTGATTTAAAGACAGTGATCCTCCATAGCTTGGTGCTGTTAGACCCCATGGCTAAATAGACCTTGCATTTGGAGACTTTAACCTTTAGGGTGTTTTTTCTCCCATTTCAATCTGATTTGTGAAACATAATCTGAGAATTTGTCTTCTGGTGGTAAAATGCTATTGTCTTTCTCTAACATAGCCTTAAGTATCTGAAACAACTCAAATTCCAGAATACAAGAACAGAACTGGAGTTCACCACGGTTGAGGTAGCAAATAACTTGTCATTGATCCTGAAAAGCAACAGGATCTTTCCAGTGATTTTCCAAATACTGCATAAACATTTATCCAGTTCTCCAGCTGTCACCAATTTCATATGTTATGTGTATTTAGATACTTCAGCAGCCAAACAATTTCTTGTAATATATCAATAGCTGTAACTAACAGGCACAAATTGGCTCTATATTCCCATCTATTTTTCTTACTTATTTTTCATACCAGAAGTAAATAAATGATTTTCAGTTGTAACAATCTTAAAAGTTAGAATATGTTTGACATTAAGACATGATAATTTATTAAAACTCTTACATTTGTAATTTAAATGTTACTTAATGTTTCATTAAAAAGGTATTGCTTTTAATAAAGTATAAATCTGAAACTAGAAATTCTGCAGCATATGTGTACGGAGACAGTCATGGGGAGACCATGTAATGCCAGAGATACAAATTCTCTCTGTTCTAAACAGCAGTAAATAAGAATCACTTCACTGAGAACTGAAAATCTGGTGTCATCAGGGGCTGCTTCTCCTGCACAGTGATGCTATAGCCGAGCTTTGCCAAAGGAACTGAAGAACGGGGTCTCTGGCTGAAGGAGGTCAGCAGCCAGCCTAGTTCAAGTGCTGGATGGGACTGAATGGTGTCTTCATCCCTGAGGATGGTTTCTACCAGTTCACCCAGAGGACAGTTCTAAGGAAACTTGCGTTTTTGGCTCGTTGTACCACTTCTGATGATGAAGCAGTTTAACATCCAGTGGTGTCAGCTTGGAAGTCCCAGAGGGAAGATTTTCAGAATCACATAGGGAGCACTCAGGTCTCCTCCCTGTCTTTTGAAAATCTGGGAGAACTGGAGAAGGAACTGAGGTGTGAGACACTGTGAAGTGTGACAGAGCTGTTGAAAAAGAGGATTTTTGTCTCAAAATATTTTAAAGCAGAATAACAATATTGTGTGTCATTTGTCTTACCAGTGTTTTATGCGTGGTCTCAATGGGAAGAAGAAAGCACATAATATAATTACATAATGTAAATATGTATGTGATGAAGTATGTATGTGATGAATTATGTATTTGAAAGAGTCATTAGTCAACTATGTAGATGGAACATTTCAGGTTGGATGAGGATTTGATGTCTCCAGGATGAACACAAATAGAAGTGAAATAAGCATTGATGGCCCCTAGAATCAAGAGTCATGGGCTTGCATGTTTGTATGATCCTGTGCAGAACAAGGCTGATATGGAGCAGTGGCAGTTTGGGGAGTGTCATAAAAGGAGTTATCCCAGATGCCTGGCTTCAGGTAAAGCCATTATGGAGTTACTGTGAACACTTGACTATCTGGGTTGAACGACTTGGGCACTTACTGAGAATTTTAAGTGGCAGTAATTAAGCAAGTATTAACTGTACATTATTTGGCTGCAAATGAATCAGGATGAAGGTGACAATTACAAAGCACTCTCTGTTCTGAACGTGACAAATCAGAGTGCTTGCAGACAGTTCTGGGAAACTTGTGTCCTGAGTTTCAGATAAACCCTGAAGTGTTAGACACACTAAATATTAGTTCACTAGAATACCACCCCCTTACAGAGCTCTCCCCATCCCCTGCGTTATTTAATGGGTATCAATTTCTAGGGATTAATTTTTCAGCCTCATCCAAAAAATGACAACACAGAGCTCTTAATCCTGCTTCATGCATTCCTTGGGAAACAGAGTTACTTGGGAGAACTCTGGTAACGTTGATTATCTTCACCAGGATGAAAACGGGGTGGATAGTCCTAAAGAACATCACTTCGAGAGCTGTCTCAAGGTTCCTTACAAGCGTAGACAAAACAGGAATTGTGCAAACCCAAAAATTTCCTGCTGGAGTAATGCAGGCAATAGGAGATAGGTGATCTCTAGGGTGTCAAGAGTCAGGTTGGGTATTAAGATTCTGTCAAAAGGAAGAAGAAAGAGAGGAAATGAAGAGTCAGGTTGTGGAAGCAGTGGGAACAGAATGTTGTGATGCAGATGCTTGTTAATGCTCAGGAAAGTATGGATGTGCCTCTTGAATGGGCAAGTGGTCAGGGTATCACATACTTAAAACCACTTTCTGCTAAGCACTCAGTTGCAAATGCCAGTTACCTGTTTGCCCAGGGCCAGAGTCACCTCTAATCACAATCCTCTTGTACTATATTATAATTTTGTCAAAAAAGGTGCAAGGCTCTTGATGGCATCAATGCAGTTTTACCAGAAATTGTGTGGACATCTGAAGTGTTAAAAGGAGATGACTAAAATTCGTATACTGTAGTGGCAATAGGGGTGGTTTCAAAGGGAATGATATTGGAGCAAATGCAGAGTAAAACTTGCAAATAAAATGGGAAAATAACTGCAAACTGGAATTAGCTAGTATTAGTTTCTGAGCTGGCTGGAAGAGGAGCTTTAATGTAACTTCAGTGAGGATGGTTTTAAGCAGAAAGGAGATTATTTAAAGTATGAAAAGCACAGAATTACTGATGATACAAAAGCAGAACAGATACCAGAGTCCTGTGAAAAATCAATGAGTTGTTTAGAATATTGTTCTTTATTTTTAATGAAGAAGCAAGACTTGAGGAAAACTTAGCTCTGGATAGAGAAGTGAGAGCACCTGAAGATGTACAATGTCTGAGGAAGGTTATACATGCCTCCTTGTGGAAATGACTGACATTACTCATTTGTCTAAATAGAGTTAATGAGCATGTAGGAAGGCACTCCTGTTGTCCTCTGTGTCTGATAATTGCCTGTCCTCAGTGTTCTCCAGTTGTGTGAAGCCTGGAACTAATACCCCCGTGCTGTGACGCTTTGTTTTGCCTGTGCTGTATCATCAGATTAGCTGCTAAATTGACTAATGAAAAAGGAGTAGAAAATGTTTTAATTTGTTTTCAAATTCTTTTGCAGAAGAGCATTCTTAGTCACAGTGATTGGACCATTTAAACTGATATGAAATTCACATAGATTACCCAATGGCAGCATTAAATATGAAAATCTAAGTACTTCAATTTTGTCTGAGAGGAAGAGGGCAATGATTTCTCTGTACTGGTTTGTAATGTTTGTATTATGGAAGTTTTTATTGTGTGTATGATATAGAATTAAAAGATCGGGGAAAGATCAATCTCTCGCTGAAATAGGCCATACAGTGGCCAAAAGTAAAGAGTTTCACTCTTCTTTGAAGCAAGATGTACTTGTAACGTGCAAGGATAAAGGCATCAAAGTGTCTTGAAGACCTTACAGAATCAACCAACTTAGGTTTGGTTTGTAAACAATTGTTTTCATATTGATTAGAATTACTTCATGGGGAAATTTGTCTTAGGCATGTAAAGTATCATAAAAATTTGATCGATGTAATAATATTGATCAAAACAGGCTTTGCTTGTTTAAAAATTAATGTTGCAGTTTGCTCATGCTTCAATCTCTAATGACTTCAAAGAAAGCAGAGTGATTCGTACTTCTGAATCACCTTGATTCCAAGCACTAACATGAAATCCCACAGCAGTTTGTAGGATTCTCCAGTTTAGTGCCATACAGACATTTCAAGACTGATTCTATTTAATTGACCGAGTCTGGCTGAATTTCAATCAGAAGCTGATTCTGGATGCATATTGCAGGCTTGATGTAACAGGTGGGTCCTGTCATCCTCCTGATCGGATTATTTGTGGAAAGCTGCTGTGTAACTGTTTTGAAGTAGAAAATTAACAGTAAAGAGAGCCCGTTCCTGTCACCCTTCCCACTCTCCAATTCTGATTCTCTGGATTTTGTAGCCAACTTTTTCTCCCACATAAGATATTGCTACATACCTTAAAAATTACTGGTTTTTACTTCTCACACTGAAACACTGGGAAGTACTTTGAAAGAGTGGAATTTTTTAGCTAAAAGCTAATGCTTTTTGAGATCACATCTTTTTAGTAACTTCAGATGCACTCTATTCTAAATGCTCTGCATTTTGATTTTGAAAAGGCACTTATCGGGGTTTATAATTTATTTTTAGAGATAAATAAGTATTGATAACATTTGATGAAGATTACACTGACTACTTTCTAAATGTGCATTTACTTTGATAACAGTATTTTTGGAAACCTGGGTCATGTCTTGACATTCATCAAGAACATTGAGATCACTGTGTGTTGTGATCACTATTTCAGGATCACTAACTCACCCTATTTTAAAATACATTGTTTAACTGCACAAGTAAAGATCTCATCACAGCTTTGGGTTTTTTTTTTGGTCTTGCTATTTTTCAGTTGCTCATTATCTTGTCCAGCTGAGTTTTATGAAAGTTTTGAATAATGAGCAATAGGAAAGTCTCCTCAAAACTAGTGAGTTCTGCGTTTATAGAATCATAGAATGTTTTGGGTTGGGAAGGACCTTATGGATATCTGATTCCAACCCCTCTGCCATGGGGAAGGGATGCCTCGCACTAGACTATGTTGCCTGAGGCTCTGTTCAACCTGGCCTTGAACACTGCCAGAGATGGAGCACTCATCACTTCTGAGGGGCAACATGTTCCAGTGCCTCTGCACCCTCACAGTAAAATAAGTCTTCGTTATATCCAATCTGAACTTCCCCTGTTTAAGTTTGAACCCATTCCCCCTTGTCTTATTGCTATAATCCCTAATGAAGACTCCCTTTCCAGCATCCTTGTAGGATATGTTGTATTTAAGACTCTCAAGTGTGTTGGAGACTGTGTGCTGACTAGGAATGTAAAGTTTTAAGCACTGATTTTTGTGGGTTTTCTTGTTTGTTTCTTTTTGTTCTTTTTAATATAAACTTTTATGTATGTAATACAGAGTACATAAAGACACATGGTTTATAAAAGGCTACATATGGTCTATATTATAAATCTTGTTTTCCTACTATTCCAATATTGCCAACCGTGTTCCATGCATTGTTTCAGATATTAATGTCATTATTTCACCTACCAAGTTGGATTTCTGGTAATTAAAATTACATAGCATTGTTGGGATACTTACTGCAGTCATGTCCTCACTTGCAAATGATGGATACAGATAAAATAAAAATATTTAAATGATATGTAATTGCTGGGTTCTTGACTCAACAATTTAGTTAGCTCTAGGGAGACGGAATGAAAGAGGAAAAATATTCATTAGGGCTTAGGGATTCAGCCTGCTGTATTAAAAGGAATTGGATTATTCGGTTTACAGTGTTCTTAACAGATTCAATTTCAGCCTGAGATAATTGAAGTGTCGTCAAAGCTGTGTGCATCACTAAAACATACAGAAAGACGTAGTCCCGTGGGTCTGCTAAAACAATATAGAACAACGTGGAGTAGCTTTACAGAGGTTTAACTGCCATTATGTTGAGGCTCCTTTTAAAGTATATTACAGCAAACTTAGATGAATGTTTTCCTGCGTAGTTTTCAGAGATTTGAGGGTTTAGATTGTTTTCTTTCCTTGTTCAAGAAATCTGTTTAGCAAATTATTATTAAATCTAATGCCACAACTTGGGAGTTTGTAATAAAAATTCGTGTTTCTGATCAGCGTGTTTCTGAAATTTATCTTTTTTCTTTTTTAACATTCCCAATAGAGGCAAATTTGGATTTTAAAGCTATTTTTTAGCATGACGAATGACAGTGGTGGTAAAATGTAGTTTAGTTGCCATTCATTCCTTGATCAAAATATATGGTTATTGAGTAAGATCTGGTACAAAACCCTTCAGTCCACTTCCTTTGTTTGTGCAGGAGATTATCTCTTATTTTGATCAACCAAGTGCCTCGATCACTGCTGTAAATACATTTCTGCACTGGCTTGTGTACTCTGGGGGTTGTTCTTGTCAGCCAACCAGGTTCTTATGCGGTGTCATAACCGATAAATGCCTTTTATGGTGTAGTATTTAATCATATTTACTTATTTTATAATCTAGACAACGTTTGGAAAGGATTATCTAAGACTAACATGTAGCAAAAAGGAACAGGAATGGAAATTTCATTGGATCAAGCTGAAGTAAGGGTACATCAAAGAGGTGGCATTTCATGACCATTTATAAGGAGTTTAGTGATGATCAAGGCCTAGCTGATGCGAGTGCAGCAAAATTGCTTGTTCATGAGCTGTTCTTGCAGGCATCACAAGCATTTTGGGAGAGATGCAGGCAGAAGCAGGTGGGATATAAGTAAAAAAAGCACTGCAGCATTTAAATAAGCTTTGGAAAAGATATCTGCTCATTTGGATGCTTGCGTAGCCCATGAAGTTTCGTTTTAGCTAGTTGCCTATATATGTATTGCAAATGTTGGGCTTAATTGTGGATTTTCCCAATGTATTTAATTAGATTTTATATGATTTCACATTCTGTTGGGGTTTTTTGAAAGATATATCATACAAGCAGTCCTTGTGAAAGGAACTTAAGGATTTTCTGGTCCTTTGAGCTCTCTCCAGAACATAAAAAACTCCTGAATTCTGTGCTTTTTTTAACGTTTTTGATTAAACCTGTCAGGTTGCCACTGTATTATATCTAATGGACGTCAGAAGGGTTTTCGTAAAGCATTAATTATAGTTCCTTCGGTTATGAGGTCATTAATTTATATAGAAACTAGAAAATATTTTACATTTTCTAGTCATACCTACTGAGGTTTTTTTTAACGGAATGTTTTATCTTGCATAGAATTGAAGTGCTTCATGTATTTTATGCATAAAAAGATATAAGGAAAAGCTCTTTGATATCAACACAGAAAATCATCCACTAGGGCCACTTCATAAGCACTTTAAAGAAGGCTTTCATAATGAAACAGATTATTGCTTTTAGAAGGCTCCTTAAATACTGTTCATTTAAATAGAGAAGGCTGGGGAGGAGAAGCTATTATAAGTGATAAACCCAGCACTGGCACGAGAGATATGCAGTATGTAGTATCACAGGACATATTACATCTGTAAGTGGAAAAACCTGACGTATTGGTTTAACTTATTGTACCTTTACCATCTTTTTTCATTAAATTATTGAAAAAGGCACAGTTGATATTGCAGAAGCTATATTGATTCAAATGAACATAGTTAATTCTGTACGAGCTTGTAAAAGTAATGGCAAGAAGTGGATTCACAAGGTAAAAACTTGGTGCTTTGTGCTGGTTTCAATTCACTGATTTCAAAGCGCTTTACCAGGATTAATATTCTAAGCCTCCACACAATTCCCAAGAGGAAGGTAAGCGTTATTCACATGTTAGAGATGGGTAAATGAAATCCACAGAGGTTATAGCTTGTGTCAAGTTGCACAGAGGTACCAGGCCTCTGGAGAATGGGGGAACAGATGCAGACATTTTTGCATCTTGTTACCTGCTGTTTCCATGTGAGTAAAAGATCACTTGGAAGATACAAGCCGCCCTCTGAGACTCAATAGTTTAAGTCACTTTTAACCCATTTAATGGATTTGTAAGTTAGAAACAGCAGTTATTTTGTGCAGGTTTTTAATTCCTAGTGAGTTATGTCATATAGAATCATATCTACAAAGACAAAACTGCAAATACTGGAGTATCCTGCTTCATTGGCACTTTGGTGAAATGTCATTGCTTCCAGTGCTTGGCTCTGTAAAGAGCAGGGAGCTAGATCAAAAAATGCTGTTTCTTTGTTGTAAGATGCGAAGTGAGATTGTCTGTACCCCCAACTGCTCAATACAGTGATTGGCATAATCCAACTGGAGCATTTGGCAAGAGTGTTTTGAGTGGCTCCTGCTATTTAAATGCATGACATAAATGACCCATTTTCCTGAAATTCCTGGTTTGCTGCATGCTGACTATGTGCTTTTCTGGTTGTAATGCAACAAATCTATGCTTATATAGCTCTTCCCTGAATGCAGGGACTTTGAGATAGTGCATTGATGATATACTGTGGTAGCCATAAGAGTACACTGTAATTATATACTTTGGAATATGTGTTTGAAAAAAAAAAACTCAGTTGTGGCTGAAAATGCAGAATATTGTTAATGAATATACTTCTTTTATAATTGGGGATGCTCTTCAGACATTGATTCATCTGCTGGGGAGATGTAATCACTGTAGCGTTATAGTTTTCCCTAGTCTCTAGCAAAACTAAATAAATGGGATGGAAGCCTGAGGTATTTTGGACAAGGTAGAATCGTGTTTGGAGAAATGAGAAAGCAGAGGTGACCTTTGAAAATACTTATCTGGAGGAATTAATGTTTTCTTAATAGCTCCTCATTTGTTGTTGTTGTTACAGGCTCGTTATTCATCAGCAATGTGTTGATGCTGTGGTCTTGCTTTCAAAGCTGAAATATATAGAAGTAACTGAAATTAAACAATAATCACAATAATAAAAGACACTTTGCTCTAGCGAGAACCTATTGCAAATGACATAATACTTCCTTGGTTACCTTTGTGTTTCAGGATGGATAATGTGTTATTTTTGTAGCTGGAAAGAACAAAAATACCTCCATGAGAACACTTTCTTTGTACCTCCATAAGGATTTTTTTTGTACAATATCCTTTTAGTGGTAATTCTGTCTTTAGTTACAATGATCACTGAAGATTCAGTCTAGCAACGTACTTCCGTACTTAGAACATAGGAGCTGTCCCACTGACTAAAAGATTCTTTATTGTGCTTTTCAAACTATTGCCTAATTGGCATAAAAATAAGTTATGGTCTTGGGTGAGAAAGCAGCTCTTGCTCATACAGAGCTTCAAGGAGTACAACTGATGCTTATGCAGTCGTTGTGCTGCCTTGAAGAGGAGCACCTTGACAACATGTGTTTTGCTAATGCTAGAGTCTATGGGCGTGGTGATTGTCAGGCAGGGGCAGAGAGGTGGGAGGCTGCCCCGGAGGGATGAGGATCCTATTGCAGTGGACAAGATTGCGAACTTTTCAGGTGGCAGAATGTTCGCTTGCTCAATGTCATTCGTATAAAAGGCATTCTAATGAGAAGAAAAGCATGTTAAGTGAAGTATGCAGAGCCTTGAGCAGAGAATACTGATTCTTGCACTTCTGTGGCTGATGATATCAAGATCAAATACAAAACCATGTATTTGATCAATAGCCACAAACAACCATTGATCTGATGTGTCAGTAGTAGCAAATACCATCAGAGGAAATGCTAATGGTGGATAGTAGCTATTCCTTGCTTTTGGAGATAACTTTCTGAACTGGCTTTCAGGGCTGTGTGGTGCCCCAGCTCCAGTGCTACATCTGAGTTCAGTTGGAGCTTCTCCTTAAGTACTTCTACAGGGAAGAATCAAGGCATCAAGCATACATTCAGCTGGTGTGTTATCATGTGCCCATTACTTTTGTGTACAAACTGATGAAATCACAAATGCTTATGGTAGCACTACTGTTGAGCACTGTGATTAATGAACCGAGGGGAGAAGAAGGTGAATTTTCAACTGTCATGTAAAAAATTGTTGTGACTGGTTCTTATGTTTGTCTTGAGGCAATATTTTATTGTGCTTATGCTCATAATGAGTATAAATTTTTGCATGTATTTTGGTAGCCTGTTTTCAAAATGACACATACACTACTGCCTGTTCGGTTAATTCTTGCTTTTCAGTTAATGCTTATCGATATTTTTTGAGAGGTAGGATTAAAACCTATTTGTTTTCATTCACAAAGGCAGTGATTCATGTTTAAAGCTGGCCTTTCATACTAGCGCTTCAACTGTGCTTTTTCTGGTACTAGCTTGACTGTGAGTAGTCAGTACTAACTTGGGCATTGCAATCAGCCTGATTTTTAGGTTGTCTGAATCAGAAGAAAAATGTTAAATGTCATGAAATATCAAGTTTTTTCAGTGAGCTGAGCAGTCCAGCAGTGGGGTAGGGAATGAGTGATGTCCGTGTGTTATAAATGAGCAGCATTATTCCAGAAGCCTTGCTTCAGAACTTGTAATACCCTCTTTAAAATACGGGCTCTGATAGAATAGGATTTGTTTCTGTCATGATGTAGTAAATTCATCCTTGGGGATATCAGGAAGGAGGATTTCCATCAGCAAGTGTCTGCCTTTCTGTCAAGATCTGATTAGTTGTGGTGTTGCAAGTAGCATCCTAGATGTGGCTACAGTAAAGGTTACAGGCAGTGTTTGGATCTGAAATTTCATTTTAGAGCAAAAGGTCCCCAGGGGCTGATTTAATTTATTTAATTACATTGTACAAGACTTGAGTAATAGTTTTAGATCAAAGTAGAAGAACCAAATTCCAGGCACATTTGTAATATAATTCCAAGTGGTGAACTGTTAAACACTTCAACAGTTTTGCTTGATAGGATGGAATGATAGAAGGATATGGATTGCAATTATATACTTACAAATGTAAGCCTTATAATAAAATCATAAATAATAAACTAGGAAAAATAAATTGCTTAATTGTAATTGGAGCATATTTTCCTGCTACAACTAAATTCAGCAACAAAACTGAATTAATTTGACCTAGGAAGTCCTCAGGCCTTTTTTAAGCATCTTAACACCACTTGATGGTTTGGATGGGGAAGATGGAGTTTAAATGTAGTATTTTCACAAAATAGTTCTATTTCCAAGGGTTCTTTGCCCCTAACTCAGGAACAGTTACTTGGACAGTTCTAGGTCTTTCCTTATGAGGCGTGTCAATAGTGATGGGTGAAACTTCCCTTCCGCTTCCAGATTCCCCTTATTGCCTGCCTTGAGTGATACTTTTTTCCCACTCTTCCCTCTTTCAGTTGAAAATTCTGTATCCATTTCATAGACATGATGTTTCGGATGGTTTTTTCTAGCTATTTTACTATCACAAGCCCAATTGTACGGAGCATCTGCAAGCTGTTTCACTTGTGAGTCTGTGATTAGTAACATGATGACAGTGACTCAAAACCGGCATCCCCAAAGCAGGGCATTAATTACTCATTTCTCTAAGGGTGCAGAGTGCACACAGCAAGAACCAGAAGCACAAAAACATGCAGAGGTCCAGATCTTTCTAACAGCATAATCTTTCTTTGCTAGCTCTTTTGAATTACCCTTAAGCAAACTATTTTCAGCTCTCTTGCTAGAAGGAGTGAACCACTGGTTTGGGCATGCTGCTCTGTGTGCATTTACTTTCTAATCAGTCAACTTTGACTGTCACTCTCAGCATCGTGCCTGATTACTAATACAATTTCAAGGCCAAGGCTGCACTAATGGTAGTCATGTCTAAAACTTGACAAAGGAGATGTATTATGAGGGTAGAGGCTGGTGATAAATCTAACCTGTATTGTTGTATCTGATATTTGTGAGCCTGACTTCTATCTGACTTACTGTTTTACAGTTTTCATGCTAAATCTTTTCATCCACAAGTGTATGCTACATCCATCAGAAGTTGTTCCAATTCATCATGCATGGGCTTATAGCTTCTTTTTATAATTCTTAAAAAATAGACCAGCAATTGCATTGAAGCCTTCCTTTAATTAAAGCCTCTAGGACATTGTGCCGTCAGCGTTCCTGAGATCAATATCCTCTGAAATACAGCACGCTTTCCTCTGTTTCATAAAGGACAGTTCTGTTTGTTTCTGTATTGATGTGCTACTTTTTCATGGGTTTCCTTCTTGCTTATTTAATCTATTTGGCAATACAGCAATGTTAGGTTTTGCTCAGCTAAGGTACAAGTTATGACTCATCTAAAAGCTATCTTCCTAGAGGTCTCTCCCACCTCAAATTATTCCACCTAAATAAGCTATAAGTACACTGATTT
The DNA here is from genome assembly GCA_025447955.1 of Psilopsiagon aurifrons. Taxonomy (NCBI): domain Eukaryota; kingdom Metazoa; phylum Chordata; class Aves; order Psittaciformes; family Psittacidae; genus Psilopsiagon; species Psilopsiagon aurifrons. Next base: position 26,941 of record JAOEHY010012421.1, read on the forward strand.
TTAATATCCAGATTATTGTTCTTGAGGGGAAAAAGGCAGCAGTATATATGAAAATTGCATCAGGTAGCGGTAGCTTTTTCTAGAGTAAACTCAATGATCAATTCCATGAAAAAGGTTAAAATTAAAAAGGAGTTGAAAATTGGAGGAATATTGCCAGACATAGTTTCCTCCACAGTAACTGCCAGTGGAATACTAACATTTTTCATAGGGATATATTAATTATTCCGGCAGAAATAATTGTACCTATGGAGCTGCAGTAGAACTTCTTTATGCTGAAACACGGAGATGTCTTTTGTGTTGAAGGACAGAGTGAAAAAACTGCAGTGGTACCATCTGCTCCCTGGCTTTAGAGATTATCTGACAATCTTCAAGTTATCTTTCACTTCTTTTGGCCATTTAACAATAAACCCATTCCTGATTAATATAGAAAGATATTTTGATGATTCTTTGTTCACTGGATCAAATAGTATTTGCTATGCTTCTTGCACAAGGCAAATAGAGCAGCCTTTGTTTAAATTTTGCAGTATTGTGACTGCTGCAGTTTCCAGGTTTATGAAATTCTTGAAGCATCATCCTGAAGCTCGAATGGGAGAGTCTTTCTGTTGTTCACAGACACAAGATGTTAGTCTGCAGGGGCTCACCAGTTTTCAGATATCTAAATTGAAACAGTTCTCCTAAACTCTTTGATTCAGCTCGCAATAGGCAGTTTAACATCAAAGATTCATTCAAGGGTCATTATTATTATCTGTTCTAACTCTCTTATCACTGTAAAAGAAGCATTGACCTGTGGTTAAATGGCCTGTTCTGTAATATATCTAGTTTCCAAATAGATGTGACAAACTATGTGTGTGGTGTTTATTTGGATGGGGCAGATACCCTCACTGTATTATTTTGCATTTGCCATAAAAGGCTTTGACTTATTTATTTCCTTTTCTCATGTGAACTTTAATGTTTTGAAGGGCCTTTTCTTACTGACCTCCTCAGACCTCCTGACTCCTGCTGTTTAACCTTTCTGGCCCTTTTAATAAGCTTCCTTATTTCAGACAGTTTCCCCTTCTGAAACAAAATCATACTGTTGTAAATTTTCTCATTGTTTTGATAATAGTTAAATTCTGAAATCCTGTGTTAAAGTCGATGTATTTATGGAAGCGACAAAATTAAACCTGTGAAAAGTATTCCGTGCTACTACATTAAATGTTAGGAAATTCCTCAATATCAATTAAAGAGTGATTAAAAATATCAGTGAGAAAGCATGAAGCTTGGATGTAGTTATTGGCTCAGTATCACTTGGGAAGGATTGCAGACTATAGTTAAATGTTACTAGCAGAAAGTTTATTATTTTAAGGATAAAAGTTTCCATAGTAGATAATTTGGAAGAGCCATTAATGTTAATCATTCTGTTAACAGAATTTAGTTAAATAATGGGATTTGTTTAAGAATAACCTAGAGACAGGAAAATAATTTGATTATCATTTGTCTAAGGTACAAGCTTCAATTGTATTTTCCTGTAAGTTCCTGACAATTGGTATAGAGGACCTAAATTAGTACTTCCGTTAAATACAATCTTTTACATAGAATCATAGAATAGTTAGGGTTGGAAAGGACCTTAAGATCATCCAGTTCCAACTCCCCTGCCATGGGCAGGGA
>JAOEHY010012423.1:0-20059 GCA_025447955.1 Psilopsiagon aurifrons
ATTCTTTCGATTCTCCTTCCCATCCCTCCAGGAGCAGAGGGAAGAAAAAGGGGGAAGTGAGTGAACAAACTGCGTGGGTGATTTATGGCTTAAACCACGACATACTCCTAAAGTGTATTTTGTTGATGGGGCTGTTTCCAGTAGTCCCATATTTACTTTCAATATGCTTGAAACAATCCAGTGACTTGTATCTGATATCTGCTGGTAATGAAATAAATATTTGAATAATATGGAGATTCTGAGGATAATGGCAGATGGGGAGGTGTGGGGGGGGTGTTCCTCCTTTCTTTGTTGAAACACAGATGTTCCTGCCAATATACCTTCTTCAATATTTTGTTCCCATTCTTGAATTTCTCTGGATTTTTAGTTCCTCTGTTTCTCTTTTAAAACCACCTGTAAGCACATATTTTTATTCCCATCTTGTTGGTATTGGTGTGAAATGTAGAGCAACTGTGATGTATGTAAAGTCTCACAAGACATTCATGTTACAACCCCAAGAACCACTGCAGAATCTAGTAAGTGCCAACACAGTGTTAACACCAATGTTTTTTTTTTGATTCTGATTTAGATAAGGTCAGTCCCAGGGTCTGTAAAATGGTCAGTTTGCAAAGTTCCAGCTGACTGAGAACAGAATTGGTATTCCAAGACTAACCTTGGTCTGCTGTAGTCATATAAGGGAAGAGAAACAATATCACTTGGATTTTCTTTTTTCAGTATCGGCCATAATTCATAGCTGAATCTGTAGCAGCTCCTGAAATCTTCCTAGCTGCCTCCTGTGTCTGTAAACATCCGCTGTCAGGATCCGCAGTCTCCATCTTCTCATTTTCAGAAAATATTATGTAAAAAAAAATAAATAAAAATCCCCTGGATTAATTACAAACTTTTCATGAGGATTAAATTTTAGTGAAAGTGAGAGAAAGAAGATTAGTATAAATGTTTGTGCATTCATTTCATTTTCTTTCCTGTTCACTTCTGAAGTTTTCATTAAAATGTACTGAAAAAGAGCCAAAATAACATTCTTGGGAACAAATACAGATGCAATAACCCTTGCCCCTATAGTTCACCAGTTTAGCAAATGAGCAAAAGACCACTTTTTCTATTTCTGCCTTGGTTTTGATGACGTGCAGCCTTTTCTTTCTCTCGTACATGAGAATGTGTGCAGAATTGCCTAAGCTTTAATAATGAAAGCATTCAACTAAGATACCAAGACTCATAGTGACACGCGCAGGTTCTCTAACTGATCCACAAAGTCAGTGTCTCTGTCCTAGCATATATTTTTTTTTATCTATGTGCATAAGGTGGAACAGTCCCAGAGGGAATATCCTCTACCCCTAATTCCCTCATGGGCTTTAGGAATCATGCTGGTAAGTCTTCTGATGTAAGTTTTCAGCAATACATTTCAGTTACGGCAAAACGATGCTTTTCAATGCAAAAAGTGTTTTATACATCATCTTTCAAAAGCTCCAGTCACCAATCCCAAGTACACCTGAAGAAGACTAGCACAATGAGTGCTGGGTATGTGCATTTACAAAAAACCTACCTCAATATAAAATGGGTACTTCAGAACTGTAAAAATCTAAGCCCTGATGGAGAAAGTTTTATTATCTACAGTGCTGCTTGAATCAGGCACAGCAGTACTGTATGCTTCTGAATATAAAAGGTCTATTCTTTACTGAAGTCCTTTTTCTATTAATGAGATTTGCCTTAATGGGACCAAAAATTACTTTAAAAGATATTTCTTTTCTGCTTTTTAAGAGCTTTTTTTCCAGTCCATTTGGACTGGATATCAAAGATAAGGGGGAATCTTTCAATAAGAAGAGTTTTTGTAATTAAGCTTTGTAGCTTACATAATGGAGATACGACCAAAGTGAAAAATAATTACTGTTTTTTGAGCGCTTCCTTCCTCTGCCTCCCTTTCTTCCACACTTTAATTTTTCCATCAAAATTACATAAACAGTTGTGCCTTATATATGAAAGTCTTGCTCAGCGCAGCTCTTTCCCCCGGGTTTGTATTTTCCCTTGTGGTCTAGTGGAGAAGATCTGTTCAATCTTTAACTATACCCAGGGCTCCATTAAAAAGAGTACCTACAGTTCTCAAAAGGAAGCAGGTGCTTCCTGAATGGTAAGGACTTTAACAACAGACTTCATAGTGCCAGCTACCCCTTTAGATATGGGAACAGAGAAATTAAAATTCAATATGAGACGCATCTGAGAGACTTTGTAGATAACGCTAAGATGGTTATGATGCTTATTGTTTTCCAGTCTTCAGGAGCATCTCCTAACCCCTGGAGCCTTTCACGGCTCTCAATGGTTTCAGTCAGATGCTTCAACAACTTTGGATGTAGCCCATCTGATTGCATGAACCTATGTGTTTTTGCAGTGTGTATATGCACTACCACTCCCCACCAAGTTTGGCAAATGACACTTATTCCTTAAGATTTGTGACAGAGTTAAGTACACTGATCTACATAAGAAGTGCTCTATAGAATAGGGAGTGAGAGGAATAAAGATGCTGAAGTTGATGCCTTAACTGGCACTAGGAGTATTATGGCTTGGCCTTTGACTTTCAGAACACCAGGAACATGTTAATTATTTGGGATTGGAAGGGGCAATTTGTACAAGGTGGGATTCCCCAGAGTAACGTTTTGAGTTCTCCATTTTCTAGTTTCCCCAGAAAATTCTTATGTGGCCTTATAATAGAACTGAGTTTCATAATGAAACACCAAAAGGCACATCTGTAATATTTTTAAGGCAGATGAGGATTTTCCTGTTACACAAAATGACATATTGATCAATCCCATACGACTGATATTCTTAGCCACCACAACTGCCTTTTCTTCCTTCATATTTTCTCCTCATCCACTAGTTACCATCCATGTAATTTCTTTTTGAGTTTAGTGCAGTTTTTCTGTTGACAAATTAATGTCTGGAGACTAGGAAATGTTTGACCTCTTTCTTCATTAAATTAGATCAACATGCATATGCAGTCATTTGTTGTGCATCCATTATCTTGTTTGGAAAGCATTGTTTTATATCTTTGCTTTATGATCTCTTCAGGCAGAATATATTTGAAGGTTTATTGGAGGTCTTCAAAATAACTTTATGAATTAAATTAGTCTGTGAATGACCAAGTTTGAAAGATCAGTATGTGCCTGTTCCTGTGCGGGAAATACTGATATTTGTGGGGATGTTGGTGAGAGAGTGAAATTCACCCATTTTTCCTGTGCAGTCTAAATCACTTTGTTTTCTCCAAGATCCACAAATGTCCATATTTTATGGACAATATAAAACCCAGTTAGGGAACAGAATTGGTTCTATGCTTCCCCATTTCTGTTCCCCACTCAAACTGCTGATCTAGAGCATACTGGGAAATACTGTCTGGTTTAGTTCCTGGTATATTGGAGGGCATAGTTTTAACTGAAACAGTTTGAATATGTAAATATATGAATATGATGATTATTCCACAAAACGTCCGAACATTAAGTTTCCCATTTTTTGGGTTTATGAACTATACAAAGGCTATGTTAAGTGATCACTTTTGCTGAAGAATTAGCAATAACCAGGCTAACACTGTACCTTTCAGGAAGACCAAAGGGCTTTTCTATTTACACTTTTAACAAAAACAAAAAAAGGTAGTATCCAACAAATAGTATTAGGATCCTTTATGTCAACCTTAGGTACCTAATAAGGCTTGTATGCCTCTCAATGTAAGTTCGGCCTGTGCCAAAAGATCCACTGGGTATACTAAATATGCTCCTTATTAATTACTTGCTCATAAAAGTACCAACATATTTTTCTGAAGATGAGCAATGCATGTGTATCTTAGCTCTGCAAGGTAGGTGCAAATAGCAGTAGAAAAATTAGCTATTAAAGAAAGGACTGTCTATGCAGATGTTGAATATTGTTTTTCCTCTCCCTTTGCTGTGACCTTTGGCGTATTCATCTCCTAGTTATACTGCAGGAATACCAAGTTTGTTTAATACGTGCTAGAGTTTCTTTAAATTCTTGGGCTGGCAGCACCAGTTGCTGCTCTGAAATGATTTTGAACAGAACATTCCTCATAAAAATTTGGACTGCCATACTAGTCAAGTGGCAACAGTTTTTTGGTTCTAGCAGATCGTAAATGGATGAGAATTGTTCTCATGGAGGAAGAGGTAATGACCAGTTTGCTTACCCTGCCTGACAGTTCTCTAAATAAGGAGACTGAAGAATTGACCTGTAATTGGTATCCCCTAGAAAGCTGGCATAGTTAGTGTTGTTGAGGTGTTTGGTTATACAGATCTGGCAGATTCAGATATATACAGGTTTCCAACAAGTGTTACAGGGCAGAGTTTTCAGGCTAGTCATCAACATCAGTCAGAATTTTAGTAGCTGGTTCTCTGTGGGCATCCATTAATATGACATGTAACAACCCTTGAACTTGTTTCCACTATAGTGGATGACCTGCAGAAAAGCCAACTATTTCAAAACTATTTCCTTTTAAAATTAGATTATATCTAGGCTTGCTTAGTTGCATTGTGAGCCAGTTGTTCTTCACTCAGTTGCCCTGTGAGTCAGCAACTCCATTCAGCTGCTCTGAGCTTATTTTTCTGTTAAGGTGCTAACTCTGATGTTCATTCTCTCTTAAGCATGTCTCTTGTATCACCAGCTGCTCCAGTTGGTAACCAGCTCATTTTAAGATACTAAGAGGTTAGGAACCACTCCACATCCTAAAGTGCCTAATATGTTGCTGGTACAAGATAAATAATGTTACGCCTCCAGTTGCAATACTCCAAGTGATTAATGAGCTGACCACAACAGACAAAACTGTAATACGTGCTTCCCATTAACCCCACCAGTTTTGCTTCAGATGGCCTTTGATTGTGTCCCAAGAGTATGCGATCAGTGTGATATTTCACAGAAGACATCCTTAACATTCCCACCTTCCCTTAGGGCAATTCTCATAGAGAATATTTGCTTTGAAATGAATATGTGTGAAAGCTTGAAAGGGGCTCTTCAGGAGAAAGTAAATATGAATTTAGAGGAAGCTGTGAATGCTTACCATGAAAAGTGTAAAATACACTGTTCTGGAATGTGTGTACATTCATATATATATGTATTCCATCGATGTGCATTTATGTAATTTAGTTGCACAGAGAAGCAGATTTTCTAGCTCCTGTTAATTCTCAGTGATAAGTTAGTACTTAGAGTCGCTACTAACATTTGTGATGAGTGATACTGGGTGCACCTTCCAGGGAAAATCTACAAGATTAAACTGCTATTTGGAAGACATTTTATTTCACTCTCTGCTTGGAATTATTCTGGGTTGATTCTTAGATATTGTTTTTACCACTATGCAGGTAAAGCTACTATATTTCACTCTGCAGCTTTGCCATTCGTGAGTTATCAAGTCTTTCATACCATCCAAGATAAAAATCATAACCCTTGGCAGTCCACTTTGTATGTTTTACGAATGCCGTCTGGGAAGCAACATCTCATTTACAATTGGGACCAGGAGCTAGAATATTTTCTGTTTCAGCCAAGCCTACCTAATAACACATAAATAATGTAAATTATGAAAACAAGAAAAATAGATGAGTTAGTTACTTAAGCCAGAAAATGTTGAGGGTATGACTGCAGTAATGTTGAAGCTCTATGAATACCTCATAGAGATTGGCAGTACTGCCACAAAGGGTACTTCTTTTCAAATCCCGTGTGGGTATGCAAATTTATGGGATGGTGCTGCCCTGTGCCCAGCAACCTTGTCTCCAGTTTCGCTAAGACCCTTCATCTAGGCGTTAATGTAAATTGTTCTTAATGGAAATTATTTTACCTTAGTGGGGATTGGTCATAAGTTTGCATTGTTAAGACTTTGGCTGGAGTTAGTCCAACGCTCTTTAAGATTGTATCCTCACAGCCAAATCGTCTGTGTCCATCAGAGGTGACTACACAGGTGTAGGTGGCTTGGCCCCTTAGTGTATGACTTTTGTGTGCTTAAATGAAGTTTCTGTGCTTTGATTTCTTATTCAGCCTGGTTCCTTCCTTCAAGGTCAGCTTAGAGTGCTGAGGCATGCGAGGCGTCTTGATTTCTGACCATATGCAGGATTATAGAATTAAAAATTGGTGTGTCTTATCTCTCTTACCATTTGCTGCAGAAACCTCCTGGGGCAAATCAGATGCTGTGAGTCTAGAAATTTCTTCATGATGACATTCTGACTTTTTTTTCCTTTTTTTAATTACTAGAGAAACAGAAAGGAAAATGAAAGATAGAATTACAATTACGACCAGTTGCTGAAGCTGTAAGAGCACAATTGTAGTATGTTAGAAGATTGCCTTGTTTTAGAGAAAATGCTGATTAGGATCAAATTTGTCTTGAGTTTACGTTTTGATTAGACCTAAACTGAGGGGAGGAGGGTTATATTTCAGACACAGTGCAAATGATGCATGTTAATATCCTGTGTTTATTGCCACTTGAAATTACAGCATAGCTTTGAATTGCTGCCATATCTACAGTTAAGACTCCCAAGTAATCACTATGATTATTCCAAATCTTCATGGTAGAAATGAAAGTAGCATGATACAGAGGGTACTGTAGCCTAAGCTGTCAGAGCCTTTTTATCCTTTGGGGCTCAGATTGTGATTCCACACAGTAAAGGGAATGGTTAGACATACGTATTGGCCAATCATTCCTGAAAGAGAGGTTAAATAAATGGATTTAATTATGTTATTTTCAGATTTATTTGGCTTTTGTATTACCTCCTGCCTCACTAGCTTTTCCTGAAATGAGGAAAAGCATGGCTTTTCTTTTTTTTTGGAATGCTTTAATTTATACACTGCCATGGTGTAGTATTTTTCATTTTTATTAGAAATCTTTTTTGCTTTCTTCTCTTTTGATCCATAACATATCCTATAGTTACTCATTTTATTTACTGTGCATGGGATAATTTATCTCCTTGAAATGTTCTTTTACCTTTGCTTAACTATTTGAAGTTGTAAATTTACATCTGATCTGAATGTATACACATATGTTACTGTGTTTTATTTAGCTGATGGTAGATTAAGAAGTGAGGTCAGGATAAACTCCAAAATATAAAGTTACAGTTTACTAAGAAAATGCAAGAAGAGTCTCAAAGGAGGGAGAAATACTCTGTAAAAAGTTGTTTAAAAGAAGCTTAAATAAAATTTAGATGTGATTAAAATCTGTTCTGGTTTTTGGATATGCAGTTGTTCAAGCAAGTAGTTGTTTATTTTGAGTTCAAACCCTCAGCAATCACTGTGAGCTGGCTCTCCAGATAGTATGTCCCAGTTACATCCCTTCATCAGTTGCTAGCAGGAATAACAAATAACAAATTTGCTATTTGTTCCACTTACAAAGTAAATAAAACTTGTTATGGAAAACATTTAAAGTGGGTACAATATTTACTCTGGAATATTTTCCTCAATAAGTAGCGTTTGCCAGCAGGCAAGGCTGAGCACCCGGTGTGTTAGCTGTGGGTAGTAAATCTGTATGCTTGGCACATAATGATCAGTATAAACTATTGAAATATAAATCAGAACACTGAGTGAAAACCAAAAACATTTCATTATATGAATTACAATGTGTGTGTGAATAAAAGTATAGTTAGGGACTTTGCATATATGCTTAGATGTCTACAGTCTTTAGGCTATTTTTTCCCAATAGATTTAACTACAAAAAACACATCATATTTTTGAAGGACAGATTAGCAAATATCCCATTGTGTTTGCATTTCATTATAGCTAGCATTTTTCTTACGATTTCTGCAAGCTGCTCTTTGCTCCTCATTATGAAACTTAGACATGCCTATCCTCAAGGCCCAGTAGCAATGAAAACCACTCCAAAATTTATAATCCTCATTCCTTCATTATTTTGAAGCCAAAATTAGCTATTTTTGGAAGTGTAAGATTTACTGGGACAGAAAAAGAAAGCAACACAATAGTGTTGTCTTCCAGAGATTTATGTTCTGTACAAGTGCAGTTCTTTCCTTTTGTGGAGTACATGATGTTCTGATTTGTTGTCTTAGTTGTATACGTTCTTTAAAACATCGACAGGAGAGAATGAAGAGAATGGTATTTACAGAAAGTGTTATTTGGACTAGAAGACTGTACCCAAAGTATTAGGCTTTCTATATGAAATTACTACCATACTGCTTCCAGTGATACAGCATGGAGGTACTTGTACACTGCAAGCTAATCATGGGTCTCAGAACCAGCTTTGTGTTTGCATTAAAATATGAGGATGTGCATGGACACAGGCATCATCAGGAATTGTGGAGCTCCCAGTGCAGTCTCGCTTGTGGAGTTTAGTTTAGTATAGGACCTGGTCCTTCTTTCTGTGATCTGGTGAGGAACCGAGAGAAATGAGCACACAGTTAGTTTGTGCCCACTTATTTCTAGAGATAAACTAGATATTTTGAGCTCGAGCTGCAGATAGTAGTGTGGCAAGGAAAGTACAAATCACCATGCTGGGCATAAATGCTTCTTCATTCCTCCTTGCAATGAAAGCAAAAAGGCAGAGAAACACATACAAGCCACATTCAGTTTTAGGTTGGTGCTGTGCCCTCTTGCAAAAAATCTGCCAAATTAGTGTATTACAAGAATTTTTGAACCATCTATCTGGGCCACCAGCAGCATATGTGGAGCATGTATTAGCAGTAAATTAAACAGATACTGTCTGAAGAGTTTACCATGAGATGGGAAGCCATTGCTTACAGTAGGAATAAAAGATGGCATTTGTGATAGTCTCATTTATAGAGGCTTTCCAATAAAAATTCACTGTTTCCTACTCTTGGGCAATGTGGATCATTAAAACAATACAAGATCACAGCACAATTATAGGGTATTATCTTGCACTTTCTTCTGACCTAGTCACACAGCTAACAGAAGCAAATTTGGTTTCACATAGGCTTCGGTGTGAGGTTGCAGCAGTGGGCCATTGACCCTGGACTATGTGCAGTTCTGTCTTGTTCAACAATGTGCTTCAGTATGTGCCCCATTTGAAGTAGATGAAAGCTATGCAGAAATTAGTGCAACTGTATATGTGCTTTAACTACAAGTGCACATGCTTAAGTAATCTGTCAAATTAGAGCATCTACAAATGTTGTATTTATAGCTTTATAGCTTTTCCCCCCAAGACCAATTGCACTAAAAGCTCAGTCCAGATGTCATATCTGTGAAATTCATTAGAAATTCCAAGCTTCGAACTTCAGCTTCACTCTAAAAAAGTGTCTACGTAAAAATTATGGTTTTGTCTAATATATTTCATTCTCTGTATTCGCATTATTGTAATTCTGTTTGCATAACTCATTGCCATTTATCTCTGTAAGCAATTTACAGTCACTGTATCATGGTGATCAGTATTCTGTGGTGTTTTCTGCATAATTTGCTGAATATTCTAAAAACATTTTGAATTCAAAGTTATTTTTTTTTAATTGTTTTTGAAGTACAAGCCAAATAGAGCCCATCTGGGCTTTGAAAAATCCATGTTTTCTTTCTAGGTTACCAACTGGGTCTGTTTGATCTGGAAGGACAATAAAAAATGGATCCTCACATTGGCATTTTTAGAACCATGCTATAACTTGTTGGCCAGCTGCAAAATGTAAAGAAGTTGAAAAGAGTAAATTCTATTTAAATTATGTGGAGAAAATTTTTTTGTTGCTGGAAGCCTGTCACAAAGTTCACACAAGGAGAAAGCTCAAGCTATTACTCTGTTTGAGTTAAGGCACTATTTGGGCCTGAGAAGGAAATGCAAGCAATTGATGAGCATTTTTTTCTGCATCAGTGAATTGTCTTTCTATCCAAAGTGTGTCAGCACAAGGAGAGCGGTGAAGCAGTGGAGAGATGTTGTGAATTAGTTCTTTTTCGTGGGTAATTCTTCTGATGTAACTGTAGCAGTGATTATTTTTACATTTAGTATTCATAAAGGCAGCCTTAGCAAATTGCGTATTTATATGGGTATGTTTAAAAGAGTTGTTATTAGTATTCTTTATTTGTTAGTCTGGAGGCTAACGTGACTCCATGAACCTTGCACAAGGACCAAAATCTAAGGCAGTCATTTTGTGTAGAGATGGGGAGCGTGATCAATTTGCTGCGATTTGCAAAAGAAGTTATAGAACTTAACATTCAAAGGTTTGATGAGGGAAGAGTAAAAAGATCTTGCAGTCCTTATCTCTTACATGCTTTTCTGTTTCTTGTCCAGAGAATTTTGATGGGTAAGGCATGAACAAAATATGATGTTTATACAAGAAGAAAAAGAAAACTGTTTTTTGAATGTATGTTGTCATTCTTGTCTTTTAGATAATTCTTGTCAGTTCTTCCCATAATGACCGTGACCAAAGCCTTTTCATAAGCATGGATGAAGGAGCCAGTTTCCAGAAGCAATCCATTACTTTCTTTGTGGAAACTCTCCTTTTTCACCCGAAAGAAGAAGATAAAGTACTTGCTTACACCAAGGATGGCAAGGTGAGGCTTGAAGATACTGCATTTGTTTGAAATTCAGGAATTACGTAGTTAAGGAGATGGAAAGCAGTTTTGATATGCTGATTAGTGTTGGGTTTTATGAAATACCAGTTGTCCAGAAAGGAATCATATCTTGGCTTTGAGGTTTATTTAGATATTGATTGTCTTCAGGTCCAAATGTTTGGTTTTAGTGTAATTTCAATCCTAATGTTTTCAGCTGATACAGGTATTAGTAATACTTATCCTCCTGCTTAATATTGTTAAATAGTACTTCTGAAATGTGCTCCTTCATAGAAAGTGACCATAAGCAATTTCCTTGTAATTTATAGTGTAGTAGAAAGTTAATGAAGCTGAAATGGTGCCTCCAAAAGCTGTTCATGGAATGTGAAAGTAATATAAAATAAACTGCACAGTAGTACAGCAGAGGAGTATTTGGGGAATCAGTGGATCTGTAGAAATGTGAAATAATTCTCTCTCCTATGAGGTATTTCTGCTGCTTTCAGACTGAGGAGTTAGCATGTTTGCAAAATTTTGCCATCTTCCAGATTTCTTCTGGTAAAATTATGTCATTTTCCTGGTCTGGTTAGGCTAAGCACTGATGAGTGTGCACTCTGTGTGTAATTCATCTTTTTTTCACAGCGCCGAAACTGTAGCTGTAAAGTCACTGTGATTCTGGTCCTGACCATGGTCTTGACTCACCTCCATTGTTGCTCCTGTTTTAAACTGTAATTAGTAAACTGTAGCCCATTTTAATCCTTGCCAGACTTTATAGAATGTGCATATTTTGGTGGTGAGGTTAGTCAGAGACAGTTGGACATGCTGCAGCCAATTACGCCATTTTCAGTGATGTTATATTAAAGTCATCCTTTAGGATGTTTGCTGAGATATATAAGTTAATGGCTGTTCCCAAAGCAATTCCTTTTTGCAGGAATTTGCAAATAAAGATTAAACTAGAATAAAATATTTAACAAACCCAAGACATTCACACATTACATTAAATATTTTACTTAGCAGTTTCAACTTGAAATCCTAACACAATTAAAAATATGTTGGATGCATGTTATGTAAACAAAATACTTCAGGGAAGCCTGAAGTTATGAAAAGCCTATATTATGACAACCTTTTTTATTTCAGTTTGAATTTATTTTCTGATGATATATATATCAATCAGCAAGGCTTCTCTGTCTACTGGACCCTCACAAACCATTCTCACAAGTTCTGATTTGATTTAAGGCTTATTTTATACTGCAAAATATGCATTTGGAACCCTAGATTTTGTTTAAATAAACCTCTAGCCTCTAGCTGACACTGTGAATGAATGCAAATCCAGTCAATATGGTTGGATTAATCTATTTGCTGCCTCAAATCTATACTCCCTTTTTCTGATTTCCTCAGTTACAATGAATAACAATCAGCCATTCACTAAGTCTATTAAAATCATCTACATTCTTTTTAAAACTCGACAAGGATGCAATAGATTTTAATTGTTCATTTGGAAGCTGAAAGGATGACAAAATGTCAAAACAAACAAAAACATTTTCAGGTTTTTAAAATCACACATTTATTACATTTGTAATAATAAACAGAAGCGTAAGATCTAATATATTTGTTTGCTGAAGTCAGAGATGTTAGCTCTCTACCAATATAACTATTTTCACCTCATATCTAATTTCATTGAGTAGTTTCATCATATGTATCTGTTAAAACCCAAAGCACCTATGGGTATTTCTTTTTAAGTCCAGGAAGTTGAATGTGTGCATGTTAGTTACACATTATTTTTTTTTAATTTCAAATACTGCATCAATTAAACCTTCCTATCAGTGTGAATATACCTTATTAGTCCTACTTCACTCTCTCTTACAGTAAGTTTGCATGAGCTTCTCTCTACACAAAAGCAAACTCTTCATTCATAAGCTCCCAGACTTCAGTCTTAAATGTGTGTGAGAGGAAGTAATTTGAGCTCTGCATCCCCCTCATTAGAGCATTTATCTCTGAGGTGGAAAACCTTTTGATCCCTGATCACTTCTGTCTGTGCATTGACTGGATGAATGCTAAAGTAAGCAATCTGATTCCTGCTTAGTTTCTTACTCAAACTATGGTCTACCTGCTTTAACTGTGTGCTCAGTGGAGCAAAGCCCAATCGTTTTGAAGTGCAGAGTAACTGCGAAATACTGTTTTATCTCCAATTCCAATTTTAATAAACTTGTCCATAGAGTTTATGGTAAACTACCTCAGTAATGAGGGGCGAGGAGGAGTAGTGCTTCATCATTGAGCCTGTCATTTTAAACCAAAAACATTCCTCACTAGTCCTCATCAGACACTTTTGCCCGCAACAATCAGTGACTGAAATGGTGACTGATTCCCACAGCAAAGAACAGTTTTACTTGCCTTTTTTTTGCCTGTTAGAGATATTGAGAGAAAATCCATCATGTGTAAATTGGATCAAATAAGAAATGCATGCAAACAGCAGGGGGCTTTAAATCTGTCTTTTTAGAAGTTTGATAGATATTTCCTATTTTAACTAAAGGAAACAAATTATGAAGGCAAATGCTGAAGGACAAAGATTTTTAATAGCTGTTTTATATTCCCCTTTATTTTGTGGGAAAATGGCTTTCATCTGCATTCTGCATGGATATCCATCCATGTCATTAGCATTTGGTTAGAAGGAAGGTTGAGCTAGAGTATTCCTCCTCCAGGCCATCTTCTGCATCACTGCTGAGTGACCCTTTCTCAACCGGTCACAAATTGGTATCCATGAAGGAAGTACTTAAGTGGCTCTCTCCTCATCAAATCTCTTAAACATTTCTCTAATATCTTTTGCTCCTATTTTAGCAGATTTTGAAATTCATTGACTTTCTAGTTTACATGTGTTTGTTGGAATTAAGGCTTGAAGCATAAAGGGAACATTTGTGCTTGTTTGGTCAATGAATGGGAAGAAGGACAAGGGAGGTGTAACCTTTTGTGTAACCATGCTGAGGTAAAAAGAATCTCAAAATGAAGGCTCAAATGTCAAAAAAATAGCTAAGACTCAAAATGAACTGTGAATTTTTTTCATGGTAAACAGGAAGACATTGTCCCTGAGTTTTGTTCATTCTAGATTATATTTAAAACAAATATTCTGTATGAAAGGTTATTACTCTGAAAAACGTCATGGAGAGTTCCTGGTAATGTTTTGTTTGATTGTTTGGTCTTTCTTATTGGTGTGAAATCTGTCATTTTAATAGTGACATAGGACTTGTTTCTGAGGATGTTCAACATTAACAGTTTTCTGTCATCTTTAGTTTTTCTTTCTTTCTTTTGTAGGTTTATGCATCCATTGACTTGGGGAAAAAATGGATCCTTCTGCAGGAAAGAGTTTCAAAAGATCATATTTTTTGGTAAGAAGTCTTTTATGTTGCAAACAAAAAATGAACAGCAAATGTATTTCATTCTAATCAAGAAAGATATGTCCAGACATACTGATGGGGACAGTATGAGCCTTGCCATCTTTTGCAGATTATGTCAGCATTGCTGCATCCTCTATTGCAAATTCATACTCACACCAGTGATCATACCAAGTGTCAGCACATATAAGGGTTATAGGTCTGGATCTGTGGAGCCCAAGATTTAAAGAGTGCTATAATGTCCAATGAAATTACTTTTCATTTTACTGATGGAATTGATCTTTAGAAAGGAGAGCAGTGTTTTTGCAGAGGAAAACCCATAACATTTTTTTAAGAGAGGTTGGATCAGACCTATTAACTGGAGTCATATATAAAATTACACTATTAAAGAAACTGGAGAAAAATATGACTTTATTAAGTACACATACATCAAATGATTTCACTTTCAGCTCAAACATTTTTCAGTCTCTCAAAATGCTTAAGTGGTTTAAGCAAAATGTTTGATGAGTAAGTCAGTGTCTTTTATATGAATTGAATTAATTTGAAAAATTTATAACTTATTCAATACCAAAATTAACCTTTTGATAGTGTTTTAATTAATTTTATATTTTAAAATTGTCAGTTTGCACACTCAACATTTATCTAATTTCTATAGAAAAAAACCAGAGAATTCACCATTTCACTTTTTAGTTCAGTGTTTAAGTATGGACTGTACAGAACTGCAGCATTACCAATAATTTGTATTTTTTACTACAGGATTAGTTATAATATGCTAGACATTTTCTTTCCCTAAATGACTTTTGATTTTAGCTCTAGAATGACTCTGATCCATGTCAGCTGCGTAAAGTATAATTATCCATGTGTCTACGAAGCCATGTCTGGCTTTCAACAATTTTTTTGTGGAGTGCTAGTGGTGTCACCAGTATTGAAATGGATATACCTGGTCTTGGCTGCAAGATTTGCCATGTGTTCATGCTGTGAGCTTCCTTGTTCTTCAGGTAGTTGTTTTCCTCTTGAGTTGAAATAGATACTCATCCTGGCCATACTCAGGGAAAACCAAAACCAA
Source organism: Psilopsiagon aurifrons (assembly GCA_025447955.1). Taxonomy (NCBI): domain Eukaryota; kingdom Metazoa; phylum Chordata; class Aves; order Psittaciformes; family Psittacidae; genus Psilopsiagon; species Psilopsiagon aurifrons. The sequence continues at coordinate 14,905 of JAOEHY010012423.1, forward strand.
CAAAACCCCAAACTGCTTAAACTGCTGATGAGCTTTTTCAGTACCTACAGAAACACTGGACACTGGCCTAAAATGGAACTGGGCAAGTCCAAAGGTGTGCTGGCACATGTGCTGCTGCTGACGCTGGGCAGAGGGGATGTTGTGACTGAGGGCAGGGACACATCAACACATTAACCCCTGCTAGAAAGAGCTAGGAGCATAAGACCTAACCTGCCGTGGTGCCCTGTTGGTGTAAATGTTCTTGGACATATCAAGGGAGTTTTGTCACATACCCAAGGGCCTCTTTTTCAATCAGCAACCTACTTATTGTCCATACTTTAAGAAAACCAGCCTGCAGTTGCTTTGTAGGAACACCTATTTGATCTACTTCAGTCTGTTTCAAACTTTTCTGCTGAGATAACTTGTGTCAGCCTGACACTTTCTTCTTACTTACTTCTGCAAAATACTGCCTCACTGAAGAAGTTATTTCTACACAGCAGCTAGAGTTTCACAGACGATGCAGTTTAGAGGTCTCTTAACTGTCACATGGAAGAGTATAATCATTTAGAGGTAGCGCAGTAGGTCAGCATCTTGTCTACCTTAAACCCTATTTTTCCTTAGCAAGATTATACAGGGTGTAAATCAGGAGGGCATGTGGTTCTCTGTTTTTAATCAATAAAAAAATTCATATGCATTAAGTCTGACAGCCATCAAAGCTGTCAACAATGGAAACAATGGAAATCTCTCTCTTGCAGACTTATTTAGTGTTTTTTCCCTTATCTGAGTCTCTGTATATGTAGCACACTTAAATATTGAAAAACATAACACATCACTGAAATACATGTCAATTTTTCTCCGACTCAGTCAGTGGTTTTTGTATTAAGAATTAAAGCCAGAAAGTGCATGTTTAATGTTAAGTATATTTTGCTGTGTTTCAGTACCCTTATGTGTTTCAGTATTCCTTATATCATTCAGACACAATCAGGGAAGTGTCCTGGGGCTTTGATAGGAATAAATACCATGTAATATTTCAAAGACATGGTTGTTCATAAAAATCACATTCCTCTCAGATAAGAATAATAAATTCTAAGAGACTGTACATTTATAACCTTTAGAAATCTTTGATATTTTCTGTGGTTTTGTTTTCCCATTTTCTTTAGATAGACCATTCTGATTACTCTTAAGAACTGTATCAGCCAGCAGCAGCAATGATTTGCGAGTAGATGTTTGGTGCCTTCTCAGTACCAGATGATCCTTCTCTTAGGCTTCCTTAGATGTAAAGTTATATAAATATACATAAAGATTTTTTACTTCTATCATATGGGACATTGCAATATACAAAGAATCTGCTGTGAGTGGAGATGTGTCCAGCTATGTGAGTTGGACATGGTCTTCCAGTGCAAATTTGTCTGTCATTACATTAAACTTTCCACTACTTTCAGGCCTTCATCACCCAAGCTATCTGAGTGCTAGGTAGAAACAAATACTTGTGTAGTTTTCAACAGCTGTAAGAATATGGGCTTTGTCATACCTTGACTATTAGGACACTAAATTCAGTATTATTTTCTTGACAATGTATAGCATCTGATGTGTTAAAGGTTAGTGAAATGAATTCAAACTAATTTTACATCTCTCTCTAAATGAGGGTATGTGTCTTGCTGATACTGGCTGGTTGTGCCAAGAGCATTTTACTGGGCAGATCTTTAGCAGATGTTTATTGTTTGATTTCACTTGACTGAGGTTGGTAGTACAGCCTAAGATTTTTATTTCAGCCTGGTAACTACAAATCTTATCAGTCATAATTTTCCTGTGCTTTGTAAAAACATTTTTTTTGAGTGCTTCCATCAGCAGCCAAATCTTCATGCATTTCCCAAAGAAGCATTATTTTTACTCAATGAAAATGTAAATGCGAATAATTTCATGGAATGTCTTATGTATTTGTATTAAAAGAAGTTCAGTAGGGACTAAGTATTTTGAACTGTTTATGTTAAGATCTTACACTGTAGATTTATAAGCAATATATTAAAAATATCTTCTAGGCTTTATTTATTTTTCAAGTGTTCTGGACCATCCCTTAAGTAACTTTGCATATTTAATGTATGGAATGTGGTCTTTCATGGAAAGGTTATTGGTATCTGTAAAAAGTGTATACTGCCATCTCTTGTTTTAGGAACACAGAATACTTTCTTCCCATCTATGATATCGTGTGGCATTTTCTTACTCCTGAGCCATCTTCCCAGTTTGTTTCATTTATTCTTTTGGAAAGGAAAGATGACTAATCCTTCACGACAGTTTGTCTTGTCTTACCATCTTAGAAGGCAAAACAGGCTTCCTAGAGAGATGGTTGATGCTCCAAGTTTGTTGGTGTTTGAGGTGTATGGACAATGCCCTTAATAACATGCTGTAACTTTTGGTCAGCCCTGAAGCTGTCAGGCAATTGGACTAGAGGACCATTGTAGGGCCCTTACAACTGAAACTATTCTAAAAAAACCCAAACAACAACAAAAAAGGAGCTGTAAGGCTGCAGATAGCAAGCATTAAATATGATTGCAAGCCAGATATATTATGAAAGTTTAGTTTTATGACTGATTTGTCATTCAAGTTGAAATGAAAAAAATAAAAATATAGAAAAAATACTGTTCAGAAAATATGGAAGTATGGAAAAGAAATAGTTCATTAAAAATCTTTTTTGATGTGTCAAAGAAAAATCAGGAAATATGGATTTCATTCTAATTAAAATTAATAAAATTAATACTAAGTCACACTGATTTAAAATAATTTCTGTCGGTATTTAGAAAGTAAATCTTTTATTTCTGTATAAATGCTAGCTAAGAAGAGTCAAGTCCTGTTTTGTTTTGGGTTTTTTTTTGTTTGTTTGTTTTTTAATGTGGAAAGTTTTAATTTTGAGCAAATTCTTCTGCTTTTAAACTAAGAAACTTTGATTACTATGACTGTAATTACAGTTCTGCTGATGCATACGAACTGTAACAGGCCATACAGCAATGCCCTAATGTGATGATTTCTGTTTAAGTGATATTATAGGACCCATCTTTCATGAGTACTTTTTCCAGTTCTAGGTGTATTTATAGGAGGGAATGCAAAAAGATAAGACATAGCGCAGCCAAACTCAAAAAAAAAAAAAAAAAAAAAACCAACAAATACCGCATGGTATGTAATTGGTTGTCTATATCTATCCCATTTTTTAAAAGAGAGTGATGAGTTATGTGGTAATCCTTGAAACAAAGAAAGAGTAGTAGTGCAGTTTGACATTCCTCTGGCTCTGCTGATATTCTTCTCAATCCCCAAGGCTTTTGTGCCATCTAAGTTCCTTCCGTTTGCTCAAAATAGTAATATGTAAGTGAAGAATAGATTGTGTATCAGCTGTCTACACCAGCACAAATATACCCCAGCACAGTGAGTCATGAGTCAGTAATTATCATAGAATTAAGCCCAGCACATTTCCTTTATGATTCTGTCTAGAGCCTTAGAAATGCTTTATCCTTGACTTGCTAGGGTACGGAATCCTATACTATGGGTATCTGTTACTCTTATTTTTAGTTATAGGTTCTCAATTTCCATGAGAGGTGAGAACATAAAAATAAAAAATGACAAGTTTATTTGGGTAGAGCAGTTGTTCTCAGGGGACCAAAGTTCTGTTCTCATCATGAAATCCCATACGAGTAATCAATCATAGCTGTGCCCATTAATGTCAAGCATAGTGGGTTCCTGGCTATCCAAGTTGTCAGATGAAAGTGGAGATTTCAGCAGTGTTATGCCCTGAAGGAGAGAGGAATGCAAAGAGGATTTCATTGAGCCTTTAACATTGGATTTTTTGTGAAAGGTTCTTGTGTGTGAAGCCAAGAATCTGTGTGGGCAATCATTCTTACACTGGCATGGTATTTGTTCTGTTTCTATCTGTGTGGTGATGCATATGACTGCATTGGGTTTGTGTGGCAAGGTTTGGTAGCCACAGTGTTCAGGACTTCCGTGAGAAGAGACTGTCAGACAGAGCCATTTTCAGTCTGCTCCAAGACAGAACCATGTCTGTCCAAAGGTGAGCCCATGAGTGACTCTGGTGATGCCTCTATGCTAAAATATTTAAGAAACAGTGGAAAAGCTGTGCAACAGCTTCTGGGAGAGAGGAGTGAGAATTTATGCGAGAAACAGCCCTGCAGACCCACAGGTGAGTGAAGAAAGAGGGCAGGAGGTACTCCAGGAACCAGAGCAGGTATTCGCAGCCTGTGGTGCAGCCCACAGTGAGGCAGGCTGTCCTCTGCAGGTCATGGAGAGGTCCACGGTGGAGTAGGCATCCACCTGCAGCCCATGGAGGACCCCAAATCAGAGCAGGTGGATGTGCCCTGAAGGAGGCTCTGATCCTGTGGAAAGCCCATGCTGTTGCAGGCTTTTGCACAGTGAGTGGTTTAGGGTCACCCAAAGACTGACTAGGAAAGATTAGCAGGAGCAGTTTTACTATGATTTATAAAGGCACAACTAAACAGAATTTGATGGCAAGGTTCACCCTGTTATGTATTACATAGCTGAAGCATTTAAAGACAAATTGAGGTAAAATCGAGCTAAAGATGATTGTATCAGAGACTGAAGGCCAAATGGTAAAGGACACCCTTTTGTTGAGTCACGAGGTTCAGAACAGACCCCCTTGTTTTCTAAACTGATAGAGCCTAGATGTAGCTGGATCTAGTTTTAGTCTCAAACTTGATCAGTTGTATTCATATGGAAGGTTACAAGTGTCATTTAGTAGCAGTTTACAGTTTTTAGGTGGATCTTATTAAGTGAGTCAATAGAATTTACTACAATTGCTATAACAATCTATACATGCATGCGCAAGTAGAAAGACACATAAAAGTATATGTGTTAAAAATTCCTCTTGAATGAGTGAAATATTGATGTTTGATTTCTCAGTGGGTGAAGGTTGAATGTTGAGGAGAGGGCTGTTCATGATGGAGAAATTTGTGAAGCACTGTCTTCCATGGGTTGGGACCCCGTGCTGGGGCGGGTGAAGAACACAAGGAGGAAGGAGCTGCAGAGGCAATGTGTGATGAAGTGGCTGCCACCCCAATTCCCTATTCCCCTGTGCTGCTGTGGGGGGAAGAGTTAAAGAAAGGAGTGAAGCTGAGCCTGGGAAAAAGGATGGGGCGGGGGGGGGGGGGGGGGCGGG
>JAOEHY010012424.1:18166-28637 GCA_025447955.1 Psilopsiagon aurifrons
ATACAAACCAAATTAAAAAAAAAAAAAAAACAAAACAAAAAAAAAACCAAAACAAAACTTGTCTTACCAAAGATATTAGCAATCAGACAGAAGATGTCTGTTGAAAGACTTAAAACTTTGACTTAGCCATACTAGGGTTTTTTTTCCTGAACTACTCTAATAGAACTTGCACAGGATATTTGCAAAACTCCCATACACTTTCCTTAAGTCAAAGCTATACTTCTTAAAATGAGATTGAAAAAAGCAAACTCTAATTATACACTCATATAGTACTCAGGACAACAGACTTAAAAAGCCCGCTACTGTCTAAATTGCATGTATTGACTGAGTTTTAATGAATGAGAAGAAATAATGGTTTGGGTTTGTTTTGGGTTTTTTTTTTTTTTTCTATTAAATAGTGAAATCACACTGAAAAATTGGCCCTTAAAATCCCCAGACAGAAACTTATTTTTCTAAACTAAGAAATAAATGCTATTAATGCTAGACAATCAGATAATGAATATTTTCAAAAATTTTACTGGTAATACATGCAGGGCTTTATTTAGTTCCTCATCAAACATAATGATTTGGAAAATTGTGGAAAAAATAGATATGAAAAAGCTCATAAAATATTAATCCCCCCTTTCTTCTTTAACCTCAAATCTCCATTATCTTTCTAAGAATCTGGCAGATACGCATTTCAAAAAAAGTGCACATAAAGGCAGATTCAGCTTTACAGAAAGCTGAGGAGAATAGTCTGCAAAAATAAGAAGGCTATTGTGCAAAATGTAGGATATTGTTAAAGGAATGCTAACAATGTGAAGTATCATCAGTTTTGATCATATCTTTCTGTCCCTGAAAGTATTTACAGGTGCTGTAAACTTGCTGTTGAAAAGTAGTTCTTGTGAGGACATCACAACATAGTTAGTATGTTTTTAAAAGGATGGAGAAAAGCACTTTCATCTTGACCCTGTAGGCTACCTTGAGAACAGGTTGCAAGGCAAGCACTATCAATGGTATGAATCAATAGAAAGAAAAATCGATAGGGAACAAGAGACATTGCCCTTGCATTATAAGACTCTATTTCTTGTGTCCTGAGTACACATTTACTGACCCAATGGTACCTATTCATGAACACCAGTTTTCACCATCTGAAATAAAAAAAAAATCAGCCTTGCTTTTTGAGGTTTAAAAATCATAGAATGGTAGTTCATAGCATAAGGAACTGCAGTGTTTGTGGGATCATAGCAGAAAGATACAACTCACTTTTGAAATTATCAGAATTGTGCCATTATATCTTGCAGCAATTCTGAATTAATGGTTTCATTGTGTGAAATAAGGCACATAGGTGACCCAGAAGAATAAATAGCTACGTATCTTTTGCCATAAGACTACATAGTTAGTTGCCTAAACTGTTAAAAAATTGAGTTTCACAGAGTAGCAGAGATGTTTGTTTACTTCTTGAACTAAAACTCAAGCCCTTTAATATTTTACTACTGAGCAGTATCATATTTCTGTAAAAAGCAGTGAAATCCCTGTGCCTAACAATTTGAAGCATATGGGGGTTTGGAGGGGTCTTTAATGAACACTATAAAAAAACACTCTCTCTAAATACTGCTTAGCATGATTATTCATATACACAAAAAATGCCCTTCCAGCTCCTATTAATATAAATCTTTCTGAAAACTAGTCCATTGGTTACCTTTAGACAGTGATGTTTTCCAAAGGGTACTTTCTTTTGTGTGTTTTTACCATTCTGATCACTCAGCTTTCGGGGGGGTTGACATGGGAGAACCATGCGCCTCACGTCACTGAAGGATCTTTATAGCTGCTATTTCATAAAATAGTCCTCTTGCAGCTCATACTTGCATCTTTAAATGACTAACTGATCCATGTTTCGTGATCAGGAGTATGGAAGAGCAATGTGAAAGTATCTTCACAGAAACTACTTTTAACTTGCACTATTAGTAGAAAGAACACTATTAGTCATATTTTTATGACTTTCTTTTCATTTAGAGAAGTGAATATAATCTGGTGGAGGGGCATGGGTGGCAAGGTGGGGGAACTACTGTGCTTCCCCAGAATTACAAATTAATTTCATTGGAAAAAGTCTGTCTGCTTGATAAACCATATAAATATGCTAGTAATGCCAGTAGTTGCAAATTTTCAGTGTTCTGCCTCTTCTGTTTGCAGATTTGCTTATTTCCCAGGAAAAATTACCATCCCTGCTTAATTCCATTGCTGTTTCACCTTACTGTAATCTGCATTTCCTGAAATGATCCAGTGAACAGATAAAAAGATATAGTGTGTTTTACTGTCAGAGTGGCTTGTATCACTCATCTGGTTTAGCGCAAGGCCACACAGCTGAATCAGCACACCTGAGGGTGTCATAAAATCTTTCATAGGATAGGGAGCAAAATATCTTAAATTAGATCCTCCTCCATGGAGCAGTAATGGAGAAGCCACAAATGGAAAGAAATCTGGCCGTATCACAAATTCCACATCTTTTACAGTTGTAAGAAAGCAATCAAATTCCTATGCACATATCACGTCCCAGCTGAGTCAGCCCATATATATCCTAGAGGTAGAAAGCAATATAAAGAAGCAGAATCTTTACTGCTTTAGGTATGAATTGTTTCATAGGATCACTGATCTTAAGTATCCTGGGGTCTCAGTTTTTAGAGGGATTGTACAACTCCTATTCAGGCTTTATTCCCAGATTGCAGAAAAATATTTCTTATGCACTGTAGCAGTAAAGAGTTAGAAGAAGTAATATGTTTTCAAAATCATACCAAAATGTGATGTGTTGACCCTGGCAGAACACCAAGTGCCCACCAAAGCTACTCTATCATTCCTCCTCAAGTGGACAGGGGAGAGAGAATATAACAAAATGCTCTGGGGTTGAGATAAGGACAGGGAGAGAACATTCACCAATTGCAGCAAAAAATACTAGATTTGGGGAAATCAGTTTAATTTATTATCAATCAAATCAGAGTAAGATAATGACAAATTAAACCAAATCTCAAAAGCACCTTCCCTCCACCCTTCCCCTATTCCCAGGCCCCGCTTCATCCCTGATTTCTCTACCTCCTCTCCACCAGTGGCATCCAGGGGGATGGTGAACAGGGGCTGTGGTCAGATCATCACGTTTGCTTTGCTGCTCATTCCTCCTCACACTCTTCCCCTGCTCCAGTGTGGGGTCCCTCCCACAGGAGACAGTCCTCCATGAACATCTACAGCATGAGGTCCCTTTCATAGGCTGCAGTTCTTCATGAACTGCTCCAGTGTGGGTCCATTCCATGGGTGCAGTCCTTCAGGAACAGGCCGCTCCAGCGTATGATCCCCAAGGGGTCTCAGCTGCTGTAGCAAACCTGCTCCAGTGCGGGCTCCTCTCTCCATGGGACCAAATCTTCTGCCAGAAGCCTGACCCAGCACAGGCTTCCCACGGGGTCACAGCATCTTTCTGGCATCCCCCTGCTCCAGCGTGGGGTCCTCCCTGTGCTGCAGGTGGAATCTGCTCCACCATGGACCTACATGAGCTGCAAGGGCAGCCTCACCATGGGCTGAACCATGGGCAGCTGCAGGGGAATCTCTGCTCTGGTGCCTGGAGCACTTCCTCCCCTCCTTCTACACTGACCTGGGTGTCTGCAGGGATGTTTCTCCCACGTATTCTCACTATTCAGTCCAACTGCAACTGCTCCGGAGCAGTGACTTTTTCACCTTCTTAACCATGTTATCTCAGAGGCACTACCACTGTCACTGATGAGCTCTGCCTTGGTCAGCTGCAGGTCCATCTTGGAGCCATCTGACTTTAGTTCTGTCAGACATGGGGAAAGCTTCCAGCAGCTTCTCACAGAATCCACCCCTGCAGCCCCTCTGCTACTATAACCTAAACCCACTGGAAAAAAATTGTGCAATTGCACATTCTGTATAGGTTTATGTATTTCTCATGTATCTAATGGCAGCAGTCAAGACTTTTTTTTTGAAAGACTGAACCACTACTAACCTACATTAGTGGAAGGAGAAATTGTGTAATCTATGAATATAATCATTTAATACAGCTGACAGATATATCTCTATGTATATAATGTACTTCAGGCTAAACTTAAGCATCTTCTTCAGTCACTTCCTACAATATAGTTGTCATAATGAAAATATATTACCTGTAGCATATAAAAATCTTTGAATATTGCACTCATTCTTTCAAGATAAAGAGATATGATAGCCCTAAACAGCTTAAAGGAGCTTGCAGAAATATCACCTAAAGCAGTGGGATTCAAATCTAATTATACATTTGACAGGTTTTAGAAACAAATGGAAATTGTCCCAGGCATGTTGACAAGTGAAAGATAAGAAAGAAGAGCTGTCCTCAAATGGTTCCTAGCCACCCAGACTCATAAATTTCTTCCAGAAGATTAGATATCAGCTTGGAAAATGCTCACAAAATATTTCTGAGCCACTTAGACAATCCTAAAAATTAACTTTTGAAACTGATATAAGACACAGTTTCATAAAATGCGTGTACAAATCATAGAATCAGAGGATCAGCTAGGTTGGAAAAGACCTAGAAGTCAAAAGATCAAGTTCAGCCATTACCCCAGGACTGCCAAGACCAGCACTAAACTTGCTCGCTGAAAGCAGCATTTACCTGGGTTTTGGACACTTCTAGAGACAGTGACTCCACCACTTCCTGGGCAGCCTATTCCAAAGCCTGATCAGCCTCTCTGTGAAGGAATTTGTCCTAATATCCCCTGGTGCAGCTTGAGGCCATTTTCTCTTGTCCTATGGTTTGTTACTTGGGAGAAGAGACTGACCCCCACCTCACTACAACCTCCTTTCAGGTAGTTGTAGAGAGCGACAAGGTACCCCCGAGCCTTCTCTTCTCCAGACTAAACAACCCCAGTTCTCTCAGCTGTTTCTCATCAGCCCCATGCTCCAGACCCTTTACCAGCTTTGCTTCCCTTTTCTGGACTGGCTTCCAGCACCTCAATACCTCTCCTGTAGTGAGGTGCCCAGAACTGAACACAGGATTCGATGTGCATCCTCACCAGTGCAGAGTGCAGGGGGATGATCACTTCCCTTGCCCTCACAGGTTGGATGGGTCCTAGAGCAACCCAGTCTAGTGGAAAGTGACCCTGCCTGTGACAGGGGAATTGGAACTAGAAGATCCATAGGATCCTTTCCAACCCAAACCATTCTGACTCTACTTATCTCTAGAAAGCGATTTTCCCTTACAAAATAATGCAGTTTTTGTTTTGGTAACTCATGTGACTTAAGAATCTGGCTGGCCCTACTCAAGGGAGGAACACAATTTTCAAGCATTTACTCGATAGCCTCTTCAAACCTTTGATTCCATTTCTGCATCCTTTTCTAATCTTTTCTTTCCAGAAGACTGTCTTTGCAGCTTTGTCCTGAAGTTTTCTCACCTATTTTGCCTGACTTTGGTTTGCCATAGTTGCTGTTAAATAGAATGGTTTGCCCGATAAGCCTTTTAAGATCCTGTAGTTCTATGTGTACACCAACACAAGAGTGCAGAAAAAGAACTTATCCTCCTTTTACACTTCACATTTGTAAGGCAGAATAATGTTCTCTGACAACTGAGAGGAAGATTCAAGGAAAAGATTTTTTGAGACATGCTTAATTAAATAATATGCAACTTTCATTATTTTTGTTCTCATACATGTTAAAGTGCTTCCAGAAAGCTTATTGAGATCAATAAAGATTTTCTGTTGCTGATCTTATAACGCTATTTCTACAAGGAGGAGAAATTACTTATAAAGCCTGGTTTGTCCTCTTTAATATTCTTTATTTTTTTTTTTTAAAAAAAAAGGGCAAGTTTGCAAACACTTTTTTCTTTTGACCACAGTATAAACAAATAATGGTAAACATTTTCTTTCCTCAAAAATTCTTAATTGTATCAGTCTGGAATCCATGTTTTCATAGAAATTTCTCTCTGTTTCCTTTTATGATTAGACCCATGGCTGCTGAATACTTCAACTTATGTCAGCATTAATATGTTTTTGACAGATGATTACAGGACTGAGGTACCGTTTCATAAAAACAAGTATGGTAGCCATTCTTACATCTGTTCATAGGTGCCTTACAAGGTTTTCAAATGCTATCAAGGTTTACAAAGTCATCAAATCAGCTAAATAAGACAGAAAATTATCACCTCCTTGATGAAGCTTTCATCCAGGACTGAAGTCTTGAAACACACAAAAAATATTCCAGTGGCCAGTGAGAGGCAAATACGACAACTCAACAGTGCAAAAATGTAGAAGAATCTGCCTGTCACACACATCTTGTTCTGGTCTCTGGTAGCTAGATTCTGGACGAGTTACACAAACCCTTTCCACATTTTGAAAGATATTTTAATAACTTCAAGAGCCGTCTAATTCATTATTGAAACTTCCTACGTCTAAGCAGGAAAATAAACTCCAGATTTCAATTCATAATTCATGTATTATTTTAGAAGTAGTGTACTCTGTAGCATACAGGCTTAGAGCCCTGTATACTTGCATTATAGTCAGTCTGGTGTATCCTCTGTTGTTGTATTTATTATATTTGTAGATCAGTCTGTAGAGCAGCTGAGAATACTCAGAAAGCTTAAAAAGTGAGTCAGCATTTGGATCATGCATCTCTGCTTGTTTATACTGTAGGCTGAAAAAGTAATTAGGATAGAGCCTTATGTGAGTAATGCGTGTTGATTATTGTTAGCTGACCAGTGAGATGTGAAGGACAACCTAGGATTTAGCAACTATGATTAGAACTAATAAGCTTGATTCCTGCAAAGAATAAAAACAGATTAGTTTGCTGTCTTCAGTCAGTTTTGTACTGAAACTGATGTGCAAGCATATGGGTTTGTATGAATAAATAAGTGGAAAGCATGGTGACCATAATTATGGTTCAACTATTCCTTGATCAACTATGTATCTCTTTTACACATACACACACACTCACACTGAGCGTTCTTTCTGCTTGTTCCCTAAACTATCGACAGCATTTCTGGATGTGCCTTTATTAATATAATCATTTAAAGGAAATCCATTTTGAGTATATAGGTAGAAACTTTATAAGAAACAAATTAAATTGTTCACATATAAACAAAAAAAACCTGGACAGTGCTATTGTCTAATGAAGAGCAATCAGAATAATCTTATCTGTAGTAAAAAATAGTAGTTTAGAATAATTCAGAAGAATAGAAAATCAAACATAAAGCCAAATATATATTTTTTATTATGCTTGTAGTAGCCAACAGCACTTACCTCAGACAATTTTTTTTCCTTGGCTAAACTGATTCAAAATGCACTTTAAGAACGGCAAATACTGGATGCCTTTCTTCTACTTTTAAAAACAGTTCACTTGACATGCACCTTAAAAATGACATGTAATTTTCCAGATACTGAGGTCCCAAATTTGACATTTAATAGCCAAATCTCTCTCTGTTCAGAGCAAAAATGAAGAAATGCTGTGAGACGGAAGTACTTATTATTACTATCAGGATAATATCTACCCACACACTTGAAAATAATCTGCCTTTGTAGATGAAAGCAGAGGTGCTGATTACATTCAATGATGACTCTGTAAGAATTGTGTAACCAAAAATTGGAGAGGGTGAAGCTTGAAAGCTATGTCCAGATTGTTAGCATAATGACAAGTTCACCACAAATCATTGTCCTGGGTTCAGCAGTAGCAGGCATTTTTCTCCTTCTTAGCTGGTGCAGTGCTATGTTTTTGACTTTCAGCCTGGGAACAGCACTGATAACACCAATGTTTTCAGTTGCTGCACAGTAATGTTTACTCTGAACAAGGACTTTCTGAGTCTCATGCTCTGCCAGGGAGGAGAAGAAGCCGGAAGGAAGCAGAGGCAGGACACTTGACCCAAACTGACCAAAGAGGTATTCCATACCACAGCATGTCATGCCCACTATAGAAACTGGGGGCAGTTAAATGGAAGGGCTAGATCACTGCTTGGTCGGGCAGGACATCGGTCAGCGGGTGGTGAGCTGTGGTATCCTCTTCCCTTGCTATTTCCCTTATCATTATTATTATTGGTGGTAGCAGCAGTGGTTTTGTGTTATACCTTAGTTACTGGGCTGTTCTTATCTCAACCCATGGGAGTTATATTCTTTCAGCTCTCCTCCCCATCCCTTTCTGGAGCGGTGGGAATGAATGGGGGAGTGAGAGAGCGGCTGTGTGTTTCTGAGTTATGGCTGGGCTTAAACCATGGTAATCACATAAATAAGTAACTAGACAGCTGAAAAAAATAGTGAGTCTGAGCATTTCTACATTTCTTCTGGTAAGGTCCTACTTCTGAAAAAGATAACTCCCATTCTCTACATTTGCCTTTCTTTAGAGAATATCTGAAGGTGCTAGATCAATGAAGATAAAACTCCAGCTTGCTTAAAGACTGATTATTGTCTACCTTGGATCAGATTATTAATTTATACCAATGCCCCTGATAAAGATGCCCAACACTCATAATAGGAAATACAAATAATACGCTTAGTAAAGATTTATCTTCAAGAATGAATTGAGATTAACAAGTCATAGGATTTAAAATTGATTTATAAGTGCTTAACTTGCAGAGTAAGTATGAAGCATAAAGTGCACTCAAAGTAGATATCTATAGCTCTGTGCATTAAAGAATATGTTCCTTTCTATATTTGAACTACTGGTGATATATTTATCACAATATTTCTGAGTACATCTACATCACTTTATCTGTGTTTTCTATGGTATCTGTCACCAAAGTAAGAAAGTTTGAAATAGCTGAGTAATTTTCTGTTTCAAAAAAATCCTCAAGCTATAAACATTGCCTGTTATTCTGAGGCAACATGCAAAATTACTATGTTGGATCGTTAACATTGAATTTTGATGTAGAAACTGTTCTTAAATAGATGCAATTTTTCTTATTTTGACAAGTGTTTTGTCTCGTAACAGGGCTGAATGAAGCATTTGCAAATATTCCAAATTGATTTTGGAATTAAAGCTTCATTAAAAAAGAAAAGAAAAGAAAAGAAAAAAGCCTATAAAATATGCCCCTTTAATAGTTTCGTAAAGGCAAGGAATCCCTTTTTTAATAAAACCATTAAGCTCCTTGGTTTAGAGTTTTTTCTTTGTTTTTTCCTTTGGGGTGGGGGTGGTGCAATTCAGCTTCTGCTACTAATTACATAAACAAAATAATAGTACTAACAGCTCTAAAAGCTGGCCACAAATGCCAGCACATAATTTCAAAATTAATGTATTTTTTCCTGTGGATTGGGCCAACCCATAGTTCAAGACATGGTTCTCTTACTAAATCTTTTTCTCCTGAGACCTGTATATTGGTATTTGATGACACTGAACACTACGACTTGTGGTTTTTTGATCATTAAATTAAATTTGTATGAAATTACTTCATATAAAGTCTGTAAGGAATAAATATAGCTGAATCTCATTTAACCTGAACAAAACCAAATTTTGAATTTTCACATTGAATTACAAATTTGGATTGTCTGAGGGAGAAATCTTTATTTCTGCTATGGTTTAAGCCTAGCCAGCAACTAAGTACAATGCAGCTGCTTGTTCATTCTCTCCCTTCCACAGTGGGAGGCAGAAGAGAATCAGAAAAGATGTAAAACCCCATGGATTGACATAAGAACAGTTTATATACTGAGCATAATAGGCTCTGGTATGGAATACCCCTTTGGTTAGCTCAGGTCAGATGCCCTGTTTCTGATCCCTCTCAAATTCCTGTGCCCCTTCTCACTGGCAGACCCATGAAAGACTGAAAAGTCTTTGATCAGGATAAGCCCTACTGAGCAACAAGTAAAACATCAGTGTGTTATCAATATTTTTCTCAAACTAAAGCCAAAATACAACACTGCACCAGCTACTAGGAAGAAAATTAACTCTATCCTTGCTGAAACCAGAACAATTTCATAAGAGCCCAAATATTTACTTTTTAACTCTAGCAACACATTTCTGAGGCTGCAGTCAGAGTGGTCATTCAATTTATTTCTTATGTAAAATTTTTTAAGGGTTAAAGCAGAGGTCAGAAATTGTTATACTCTACATCGTCGTTTGAAAGAATAATGCATGGTCAGACATGCCTGGGTCAGGTGGTCATAATATCTTTAAATTAAATAAATAAACCATATATCATTAACATATTTTAGACTTATAAATCAGCCTGATAGTAGTAGGCTGACTACTAACAATGAGTAAAAAAAGTATTTTTTCTCAAAATTCAGGCATTATTGTAGTCACTGCTAAATTACGTAACCAAGATATATGGATTTTCTGTCTTCCATGGGAAGATTGTTTTTTCATAATTTCACATTCCTCTCACTAAAGCATAGGTCCATGAAGAAAAAAAGTTAGTTTGGTAAAAAATGCAATCTTAAAATTCATGGCAATCAGTGTGACAAATCGTATTTTAAGCCTCTCAGAATAAAGATATTTCTTCATTATAAAAATTATTTCAAATTTTCTTTTGTTTAATATAAAA
>JAOEHY010012425.1:0-31306 GCA_025447955.1 Psilopsiagon aurifrons
CTCCCCCTCAGGCCGACGGCAGCGAACGGCCGCCGCTCTCGGGGCGGAGCTGCCCTGTCAAAGGGGTGACGCGGCAGCGCCGCACGCCCGGGCTCGCTTCGCGCGGCGGCGCTGACGCTTCGGCAGCATGGCGCCCACCGGGATGGACGGACCCGACCCGCCGGGTAACGGGCGCGAGCGTCGGGGGGTGGGTGTAGGTGGTGCGCGCATGATGTCGGCGTCCCGGCCCGTCCCGTCCCGTCCCGTCCCTGCTTCAGGGGGCGGCGGGCCGGGTCCCGCCACGTGCCGCTCGTTGTGGGAGCGGTGGGCGCTGCCGAGCGGCGTGTGAGGGGCCGGCGGGCGCCGCGCTCCCTTCCCTCAGCTCCTGCTGCTCGCCCGCCGCTCTGCACACGCCGCAGCAGCGCTGTCAGGGGTTGACAGAAGTTAGCGTTCGTAAAACCCGCGTGTGGCGGCTCGGCGCCGTGGGAGCGCGTCGCCCTGTGCTGGCGGCGGTGGCGGCGGCGAATAAGGGTGCTTGTTGCAGGAGCCGCGGCCGCCCAGTCGCAGAGCCGGTCCCTTGGAGCACGCTTCGCTCTGCCTAGGAGGGGTACGAGGACATTAGTTAAGCCGGAGAAATAAAAGCCAGCTGCTTGAGAGGCTGCAGCTTGGTGTGGAGAGGACTGGGTGTGCGCGAGTTGCTCCGGGGCTCTAAGCCGAAAGTGCTTCTTTGCACATTAAACACAAGTCGCTGTAAGGGAAGTCAGATCAGCTGCAAGTTGGCATTGTTTGTGTTTTAAAATGGGCAGCTCTGTCAGTGGCTGATTTCAGTGGTGCTGCTACATGCAGAGATCTCAAACGCCTTGCTTTTTAGTATTTCTGAGGGAATGCCTGTTGCTGAACCTGTACTTCAGCCTGGGCTTGCATCCCTTGGCTTGTTAAACAGGCCTGCAGGCCTCCTCACTGCAGAGCTGTGTAGGGTGCCGACTTCATAATCAGCTTTTGTGGTCTGAGGTTTTTCCAGGTTCCTCTGGCAAAGAGGACATTGACCTGCCCTTTCTCCTGTGGTATGTGGGGTCAAGCCATGGCTAGTGACTGTCCCGGTGCTGCAGAACTAAATGGGGTTTGGCTGAAATAGGAAACACGGGAGGGTGTTTCAGCAGCAGCTTGAGAATTAGTGGCAATTAGAGAAAAGTTCTGCTTGGATGGAAGCAAAAATTGTTTGCCGGGGGTGTTTGTGGAGCCCTTTGAACAGGCAGGAGGCAGTAGGTGGTGGTGTGTACCTCTGGCAGTGATGCAAAGGACACGTGCTCAGGAGCAGGCTGTCAGGAAGCTGATCGAAGTGCTACTCCCTTAGCTTTTCAGCCAGTGACAGGGCATGCCACAGAGTGAGACCACGGTGGTCTGGTGGCCGGTTTGTTTCCCTGTGGCTCCTGCCTGTAATGCATATCAATCTTCTTGTGAACAGTTTAATGCCGGGAGATGGACAGTTGTAGTTTCAGTGTGCTGCACAGCAGCTTTTTGAATGACAGAGAAACTTGTGTTTGGAACTGGAAATGCCAGCAGGAAATGCTGGCTTGCTGAATTAGAATGTACAAATGTGCGGTGGCTGTGTTGACCATTAGGACAGGTCAATCTGGGAAATCAAGGGCTTTGTAAGTGCCCGTAGCTCCTTGTAGTTCTTCAATTTCTGTTCTTTCACATTAATATGACAAAAATACTGTAATACCATCACAGCTGGGTTGATCCTTTATTAAAAGCTTTGGAAGCAACTTGTAATCCTTTATTTACTTCCAAATACTTGTATACCAGACTGGTTTATACTAAGATTAAATTCTTAATAGAAGCATATAAATAATCATAGAACAGGGTTGGAAAAGACCTTAAGATCATCTAGTTCCAACCCTCCTGCCATGGGCAGGGACACCACATACTCAATCAGCTGTGCCCCTGGTAGGTAACACACCTTCCTCGAGACCGGGTCAGCCCGACACATGGCTACCTCTGTGCCCTTGAAAGTCGAGTCACCTACTACTGTGACCCGCCGCTTTTTCCTGGAGGCAGCGGTAGTGATCCTCTTTGCCGGTGCCATCAGCAGGTTGTTCACTTGGTGCGGTGATCGTTTCCTCGTTAGCCCCCTGCAGACCTGCATAGCGCTTTTGGGTGGGGACATCGGATTTTGGAGGAAGCTCCTTGCTTTTAATTGTCCTCCTCCTTCTTTTTTGTGTTTTGTTTTGCTGTTATGCGCTAAGTCGGGCGCTTGTGGCCCCCGCGCAGCCTGGTCCAGAGGCAGCAGTGCCGCTTCCTCTCAGCTCCCTGACCCCTCTCAGCCATTGACACCGTCCCGCAGCTCAGCCCCCGCTGCAGGAGGACCTCCACCGGGGCGCACCGAGTGCAGCCCCGTCCATCGCGCACCCTCCCCTCAGCAGAGCAGTGCGGGCGCTCTCTGCACCCCGAGCTCTGCGCTGCAGTCTCCCATCTCACCCAGACTCTGCTCTGAGGTCCCAGAAATAACAACTGGGAATCATACAGGTTTTTAAAATTAGCTTCAGAATATTTCTAAAATGAAAGGCTTCATAACGGGACATTCGCAATATTAATGTGAAATTAATTCATCAATCAAAAAAGAAATTACATAAGAGCCCTTTTGTTTTCTGCACCAAAATCAATTCTGAAAGTCATTCAACAAAGAATAGAAGGGTTGGAGACAGAGAAAAGAAATACCGCTTTCTGCTACATTTGTATAAAACAAATATTGGGGCATTATTAAAAAGAGGTAAATAAGCCTAGATTAACACTAACATTTGTTTGGGGCTTGTTTTGGTTTCTTGTTGGTTGTTTGGGGTTTTTGTTTGGAGTGAGTTCTTTCTGTTGCTTTCTTTTCTTTTCAACTCCAGAAACAAAGTGCTTGCTGTTGCAGATTCAGGGAATCTTGCCTCTTCCAAAATTCTAGAGCTACTGGGTTGATACCTTCAAGCAAAAAATTAAACATCATTACCTTATCCTGTTGAAGAATCATATGAATTTAGAGTAATAAAATGTTTAGTCTGACTGGTTTGTTTCCTTCTCCAATGTTTTAGGCAACTGTAAAAACAGCCTGGTACCCTAACAGGCTGTCAATGCCAAACATGTTCAACATGAGCAAATAGGCCGAAAATGTTAAGACGGACTTAAGAGTCTTAATTATTTTTTTTCCCCACTTAACACTTGATCATCATTCCCGTATTTTAATCTCCCCTCTACTGCCTTCTGCTTAAATCAGACAGACAAACCTGACAAACTCAGCTGAACTCTGAAGTGATATAATTGCTGTGATAGGCTAAAATGCAGCAAGAAGCCTTGCTTCAGGCCAGGAAGTCTAGGGATAAGAGACCAAACTATATTAAAGTCAGCTCAGGCACAGGAGGGGTTCAGGAGCATAAAAGCTAAAGCACACTCTTGTAACTGATAGCCTGTCCACCATACTTCAGTCCTCTGTATGAGAAGCAAACTGGGTACATATCACTCCTCTTCGTCCTCTCAACCCTTCATATGTTCTTTCAGATGGTTAGGCCTTTTGTGAGAATACTCTTAAACAGCCATTAGGGAGACAAAAGTCTATAAAGAAAACCTATATGGAAAAAATGCCAATACCAATTTTGGCATTTCTTGTCTTCAGGAGATAATACTTGCTGATAAAATTACTGCACATAAATAGGGAAAGGAAAATTGTAACTTGGAGTGTCAGTAATATTTTTTTGCTGTTTTCTATCTTCATACATCGTTAAGATAAATGGGGTTATCTACTTACAAGGATGGGCAATTCCTATATGCAAACAAACCAGCCTCACAATAAACAGTGATGAGATTTTCCATATAGAAAGATGATTCTAATACAACACTGAACTTCCTAGAACCATGTAATTTTCTTATATGGTGCATGAGAGGAGCTGAGTGTGACTGATTAGCAAATGAGATAGGTCAAAACAAGGTAGGTCTTCTTTAAGATAAGAAAAGAAATGAGTCCTTACTTTTTTTGCAGGCACGTGAAAAGGAATACAGATGGCTTTTTTCATACTCAGGGCACATACTTCAAAGTTTTCTTTCTCTCTCTATGTAATAATCTCCTAATACAATGACACTTCCTAATATGAAGTCATATTATAACCTTATAAGTTTATAAATAATGTGTATAACTGTAAATTATATATAAAATACAAATATTAAAGCCATAATAGGTATTTATACTAAAGAGATCTAAAATGTATATTTTAAAGTAAAATATCTATACAAATGGAGTGGAAATTAAAAGCATATTGGAAAAAGTTAATGGCAAGATGAAAGTATTTATGGCAGATTCTTGCAGTTTACACTGCTTTCTAAAACTTCTCAAATGGAAGCATAGAGAGGGGCTTTTTGTTTGTTTTGGATTGTTTGTTTTAAGATTAGGTTAATGTTAACAATTAATGGTTTACAACTGCTAATTAATATAATGCTGTAAAAAAATTTGAGGGTGTATATTCTATGTAGATATCCCTAACACTTTACTACATATCTAAATATGTTTTCTGTGGAATACGTAAATATATAGATATACCTAAATATAAATTCTAAACTAATTTTACAATTTCTTTAAGTACAAGCTCTACATCAATTCAGTTTGATAAAAGAATAAAACTCACCTAAGAAACTGGGCAAGGAAATGCACATGACAAAAGCAAGAATTGTTACATAGGAAATCCCTCTGAAGATAGGCTGAGAAAGCTGGGGCTGTTCAGCCTGGAGAAGAGAAGGCTGCATGGAGACCTCATAGCAGCCTTCCACTATCTGAAGGGGGCCTATAAAGATGCTGGGGAGCGACTCTTCATTAGCACCTGCAGTGAGAGGACAAGGGGTAATGGTTTCAAACTTAAACAGGGGAAGTTTAGATTGGATACGAGGAAGAAGTTCTTTACTGTAAGGGTGGTGATACACTGGAATGGGCTGCCCAGGGAAGTTATGAATGATCCATCGCTGGTGGTATTCAAGGCCAGGTTGGACAGAGCCTTGAGTGCCATGGTTTAGTGTGAGGTGTTCCTGTCCATGGCATGGGGGTTGGAGCTAGATGATCTTAAGGTCCTTTCCAACCCTATTCTATGATTCTGTGATTCTCCATATAAGAAAATGTGCTACAGCTGAAAGTCAAAGGCTCAGTGACAACAGACACTATAAGCACCAGACAACTTCAAAAGCACTGTAAAAAGTCTAGGTAGGAGCAGTTGGAAGAAATGCAGTCTTTTCAACGGCCTTTGCCCTGGCATAAATAACTGCGCAATCTAACAGCACAATCTGCTCTTTCTTCTGCCCTTATCATTTGTCCTGCTCTTGCATAAGCATGATCAGCACCTCAGCTCTAAGATACGACATAGGGGAATTTTATCAGACAAGAGGTGGAGAACAAGAAGAAACCAGATTTTACAAAGGGGTCTAATGAAAGGTCAGAGAACAAAAAAAACACAACAAACACCTTGTGGGTTGTTTTTTGTTGTTTGGTTTGGGGTTTTTTCCTGCAAAACCAAACAAAACCACAAAGACATTCCACATGAATTACACCACAGTGTGATAAAAGTGAGTAAACTGAAATAATTAATCTCAAGAATTCTCCAGGACAAAATAACTTTTGAAATACTTTGCTTTACAGTAAGTCGTCATTCTCTTCACCTACTTTAACGCAGATTTGTGTCACCTTAGAATCACTTCACTGCATTTTTCTTTCTTCACTTCTTATCCTGTGGCATTTGCATTGATTGTACTGGCTAATCAAGGGTTTGCTTACTTGAGTTGCAGGTTAAATAATCTTTCTTCTGTAACTTCAGTTGACACCAGGTTTACAGAACCATACAGGTCTTCAAAATATGTGTGACAAGTCACTCATAGCAAAGCAAAAGTAAAGGCACAAGTTGCAGGCAACCACATATGTACTGACTACAGCACAGCTACCTCTTGCCTCTCAATACTAGGCTAGGGACAAAAAAGACACTACTTCTTTCACAGTGAAGAAATTGCTTTCATGCATGAAAACCAGTTCTGCCTCTACAGGTTTTGCCATGGTTTTCCCATTGCTTGGTGTGTATGAATTACTACTAAGAAGCATGCTATGGCTCACAGAATCATAGAAAGGTTTGGGTTGGGAGGGACTTTAAAAACCATCAAGTTCCAACCATGCTGCCATGAGCAGGGACAGCTTCTACTAAACCAAGGTGCTCAAAGCCCCATCCAGCTTGACCTTAAACACTACCAGGGATTGGGCATCCACAGCTTCTCTGGGCAACCTGTGCCAGTACCTCACTACCCTCACAGTGAAGAATTTCTAACATCTGATCTAAATCTGCTCTCTTTCAGCTCAGTCATTCCCCCTTGTCCCATCACTACAAGTCCTTGTAAAAAGTCCCCCTCCAGTTTTCTTGTAGGCCCCCTTCAGGTACTGGAAGTCTGCTATAAAGTCTCCCTGGAGCTTTTCTCCCTGGAGCCTTCTCTTCTCCAGGCTGAACAAGCCCAGCTCTTTCAGCCTGTCTTCAATAGGAGAGGTGCTTCAGCTCTCGGATCATTATTGTGGCCCTCCTTTAGAGTTGCTTGAGCAGGTCCACATCCTTCTTATGCTGGCGTTCCCCAGAGCTGAATACAGTAGTCCAGGTGGAGTACTACAAAATACAGAAATGCTGACAATTATCCATCCATTTTTCCCCTGTATTTCCCTCTGGCCATTCGCTAAGTGGACAGATGGATGCTGTTCAATAGCTCACTTAGCCTCTGTCATTACACCCATAGAATAGATTATGGGTACACAGTACTAATGAGACCCTCAGAACAAAATATTAAATGTCAGTCACCCTTAGAAACACATAACAAATTAAAACTAATTTCATGTGTACACCACAGAATTACAAATTGGTTTTGACATGACCAGAGTAAGATAAAAAGCCTGTAACAGAAAGCAGGAGGATCTGGACTTTATAATCAAATAAAACACAGATGCATGTTAGAAAAAATAACCCAGCTTGGTGACTCAGCTGCATCTCGTGGGTACTATTATGATGAATGAAGACGGCTGCTGGATAAGTACAGAATTCTTACTCAGACACTCTCCCAAATCAAATTACAAGTCAAAACAATAGGGAGGCACCTCACAATAACCTGTAGGCTGATGATCACAGCTAACACTGATACTACAGAAAGGTGGTTTTATTTCACTACATCCTTTTATACTTACCTTCTTTTTTTCTGCACACCCCAAGGGCATGTCTAGCAGGCGAGGGGGTCCTTCCACCTCCTGCTGTCCTGAGAGCCTCCTGGATCAGACATTACTGGGAATGTTCACAATCAGGTTGGATGAAACTTTGAGCAACCTGATGTAGTGAAAGATGTTCCTGTCCACAGCACGCAGGTTGGACTACATGACCTTTATAGGTCCCTTCCAACCCAAACCTTCCTGTGATTCTATCATCGGTGGCAAATGCTGGGGCAGGTTGTGAGGAAATCCTATGTACACAGCCATATGTTGCCTGCATTTCCAAAGATTTCGCCTTTCACATGACAAATAAAAATTCAGTGTACTACATAAAGTCCCTGAAGGGAGCCAGTAAGCTCTCTGATTAGCACCGTCACCAGCTAGATGTTATGGTACCCTTTTCTTGCAATAAAACAGAACACAGCGAACTGCCTGAATGCTTAAAACAACCAAATACGTTTGGGGACATATTCTCCACTTCCCCAGAATTACACTAGTATGACTCCACAGAAATAAGATTGTTGAACAGAATAGAGATGGAGGTGGTTATCTTCAACAGTCGGATCACCTTGGCACCATCTATTTCTTTGACAGAGCTACTGGTTCGTGACTCAAGATGAAAATCTTTCTTTCCCATCAAGGCAGCTCAAACAGTACTGGAACCCTAGTAAGACTCATTTTGATAGTTTAATGGGACTTCTGTGGCTTGCATGTCTTATGCTATCACTGTCCAAAAGAGCATTTCACCAGTAATGCACATGTACATATCTGCACTGTCAGACAGTGGACTGAAAAATCTGCTGGTTCTTAGGAAATATTTTAAGCCACTTCCTCACTCTTTCTAAGCAGCAGGAAAAGTATCAGCAAATGACTTTTCCTGAAGTGAAAAGAGTATTAATGTTCAAAACATGCATAAAATGAGGGTTTTTAAAAGAATGGGGAGGAATAAAATATCAATTACTTCAAAGATCATGCTGTGCTTTAATTAGAGCTCTTCCTCTGATCAGCTAACGTGACACTACTGAGCTACAATATTATGAAAGAAATTAATAAAACCTGCAGAAATTATTTTGAAAACTGCTACAGTTTTTGGTATCAAAGCAGGAACCACAGGATTCCTTCCCTTTCCAAGTAGCACAATTTGGGATACTCAGACCTGAGCTGTGTCCACCTGCGTTCAACAGAGGTCCTTCTAAATGACCCACTATGAAATTACCTACTACATCTTTTCCTGGACTGCAGCAAATTGAGATTAAGTTGGTACAACTAGATTTTAAATACTATCAGTCATTAACTTCTCAGCACTCAAACACCAGTTGTAAAAGGAAGATGTAGATGGACTGTAAGCATCTCTTTTTCTTTACAAATTATTGCAAACCCAGTTTTTAAGTATTTCCAACTACTTTTAATCTGTTCAGCATGTTTCTAATTAAAACCTCTCCAGCAATCCGAAACCCAAGTGTGCTTGAGTAAATAAACATGGAAGATAAAATGAGATGCAGATCAAAACATTAACCCACAGAATTCTCTGATTTTCAGTTTCTTAGGATTCATAATCTCTCTCCTTAGGCACAAACATTTCTCTTTCTTAAATCTTAGGATTTCAAAGTTTCCTTTGCACAGTTCACTATTTCAGAACAACGTAGTATGCTGCCAGCCTTCTACTCCTTTCCCACAACACTGTCCTTAAATATTTGGAGCTCAGGACATCAAAGGGAACTGTCACTCCCTCAAACTAACCCTGGCTACCAAACACATTAGGAAAGCTCTCATCTCTTCAAAAGCTTACCCCTTATGATGTGTTTGGGTTCCCATACAGCAGCATTTTACAGAGAGTACATCACACTCACTTTTCAGGTTCCAGGAGAAAAAAAAAAAAAAAAATGGGGGAAAGGAACAAAAAAACCAAATCACAACAAACAAAACCCATGAAACAAACTACAAAACACAAGAAAAAACCCAGAACAAACAAAAAACCACATCTTAGAGATGTTCTTTTTCTCCTGGGGTTTGAAAGCTTCTGTCTCCCGAGAGTTATCAGAGGCTATGGTAACATCAGTGAGTGGTGTGGCACTCAACAGCTGGTATGGTGCAGCAGAACAACAATAAGCACATGCAGGCGCTGCAGGGTTTCTGCTTCACACCAGACCCCCCACCTCCTCCCGACCAAAACTCCATGCTCAACCTGCAGCTCTCCAGGAGCCCAAACAGAAGGCACCCCAGTAACCTCTACTCTCATCCAGGAAAACATGTGCTGCCAGCATTCCTCACAAAGCCAAAGCAACATCCTCTGAAATACACACAAAGAGGGAGCTCTTTGAAATCATCACTTGTTTAAAGGGGTGAGAGAGATTTTCCTCAGAGCTGTGAGTGGAATGAACCCTGTCCATGTAAACAAAAGAAATCCTGAGCCACGAGCACTGACAATAAGGATATGTCCATTTGAGAGAGAAATCTGGGTTTGGGGAATTTAAAAGGAAATGGAACTTTGCTCTGCCCCAGTGCACACCCTCTATCCCACCATGCTGACTGAGTAGAAGGAGGCCATGCAGGCTGATCTAAACAAGGTGTAAGTCAGCATTAATGTCCAACCAAGTGCTTTGATTCTTGTTCTTCAAATGAATGTTTTATTAAATATCAAAGGGCACACCCTCCACTTACTCAATAATTTCTTATAAGATACATGTAAATAGCTTAGTCTCGGTATATTACATGAAATAAGCGGGATTTATCTCTCTTCACACACACACACACGCGCACACACACATTTCCATGGTTCCATCAAAGCTACTCTTTGGTAGATGTATGGTAAACGATTTTGTAGCTGTAATTGTAAACTCTGGGTTTTTTTTTTTTTAAATCACAGTTCAAATGTTTATTGTACTTCAAAAATCTGCTTATCTGCATTAAAATATGGACAAAACTCTTCTCCTTTAAGCCAAAAATTAAAACACAAGTTAAAGGCAATAACCCTAATTCCCTAACCTCACCAGGGAGATAATAGTAAACATTCTCAAAAAAAGAGGCACAAATAAAAACCACTCAAATGAAAATGGTTTAAATTATCTATTAAAAGGCTGGGTGATGGCACATAATGCAAGTAACAAAAAGCATTGTCTTGTACTACTTTGCATGTTTAACACTCCATAAGCATTAATTCTCAAAAGAAAATTCAGAGAAAAGTAATAGAGAATTTCCACTATGGGGCAAGGAAAATTACAAGGGAGATGCAAAATCACTGTCCCAGCACAGAAAAGAAGTCTGGGTACAAACACTGGCTTAAAATTCATTGTTTGCCTCTGAGGTGCATGAGACCAGCCATGATTTACAGCCCAGGAATGAGCATTCCACCTCCTAAAGCTCTACAGCCACTAGCCTCCAGAGCAGCCTAGCCCAGCTGAAGGTACCCAGGAGAGGGTGAAGGAGCCGAAAGAAAAGAAAGGTGTTTGTGGGGGGCGGAGATGGGGACCAGACAAAGGTAATAATGCATCTTTGCTCTCTTTTGCTTGCAGGATAGTGGATTGCCCCAGTAATTCATTTCTGCTGAAATCCTGTAAGAAAAATATTCCTAGAGAGCATATTGTCTCCTGTTGCAACAAGTTCGGTTCCATGCAACAAAAACCTAAATTCAGTCTCAGGGCTTCAGCAAGGCTTGAAGAAATGAGGGCACATTTCTTCCAGTGACTGGTTTTAAAACATGACAGAGCACTGGGAAACACAAGCTGTAACGAAAATGAAAGATGAGTGATACTAACCCACCCGGGTTTTTTTTTGCCTGAAATCAAAGATCAGATTCGATTATTGGGATTTGCCACATAAACTTAATTTTGGTACTATGGGTAATCTCTCTAGAGAAATTAATCTCACTTTATAGGCAATCAAAATAGAATAAGCATCTAAAATTAAATAGTTAACTAGACCATCCTCACCTGGCATGGTCAGGCTAACCTTCTAAGTTCAATAAGAAATAAGACCAAGGGGCAAAGTGACTGATCTGTATTATTTCTTTTTACAAAAATCAGTCTTGTCATCTCAGTGACAGTAGCACAGACACGATGCTCAAAGTGATTTGTCTTCAAACAAGCTGGACAACATAATGTTTTACTAAAGTTCATATAGAACCATCACCACCAAGTTTAAAATCAAAATTGGTTAGGACAGGAAGAGGGGGAAGTGTAAAACTGTTTCCAAAGGGACAAGGAAAGTATCTCTATTTCAGCTGAAACCAACTAAGGATATTGTTGCAGTCTGACTATTTGTATGATTTCAATGCTCCTTCCTGGCCTCTATCTGTGAACAATCCTAATGTTCATTTAGAATTCAAACAATGATATTTTATATGTACAGTGTGACTTTTTATTGACTAATGCATTGGTTTTCAGTCTGCAGGAAGATGTCAGAATGAAACCTGCATCTGTGGGAGCTAATAGAAAAGTCTGTCCCATCATTCCAGAAGAGAGGATCTTGTTCTGCGCTCATTACTCTGATCCTCCAGAAGTTATATTTGGGCATAAGAAATGTGCAAGATATTGACAAGGCTGATTGTAAATTTAAATTACTTTAACAATTTTTTTTTTTTTTTTTTAATGAAAACTTTATTGTTCAGCCCAACTAAAACTTTTAGAACTGGACTGGGTTAACAGTTTTCTAATGTGATCTGAAGAGTTACAGACCAGTGTTTCTTATGCAGCATGAAGAACTTACATCAGGCATACAATACATCTCTCAATGTTGACAAATGATGGAAGCAGATGATGGCCTTCTCTGTCCCTTTTATTTCCTGTATAATTATCCCTATGATAAATTATTAATATGATCCATCATTTTATTGACTCATCTGTGCACTCATTTCAAGAATGGAGATGTAATACTTTGAACAATACAATGCTGTAATTCATTGCCCCTGCCTGAAGAGAAAATTTTGGTGAATTATTTCTCACAACAGCTTAGGTACTTATGAGATTAGCTTTGCCAATGGAGAAGTCAACATATTTTTCTTTTCCTACAAAGAATCGTAGCGCATATTATCAGTACGATGCAGAAAAATGCTACTGAGTTTCAGTCATTAACTTTGTAGGATCAGAAAGCATGTCCTGAGTTGCTAACTGGGGTTCCCTGTTACTGCAGACAATGTATTACAGTATTAACACATTAAAGATGCATAATTGTGAGCACAAATCTTACTAATTTGGATCTACTGAATACTACTTTCAAAGCTCATTACAGTAGCAAACCAAACTGCATTTGCAATTAGTAAGAACCAAACTAAACATAGTAAAATACTGATATGAAAAAAAGAAAAAAAACCCCAAAACACCAAAAAGACACCCATGAAAAATAAACCTAACCCCTCCCCCAAGTAAATTTTTATTTTATAAACTAAAATAATATATATATTTCAAGAAAGATCCAGGACCACTGTGTCTGGGTGTCTGAATAAATTGTCACAAAGATTGTTCTAGATCTATCCTACCAGAATACTCCCTTCTATACTTAAGTTACAATTAAAACATCTTTGCTGTCTGGCACAGCTCTCCAACTATCCGGAGTGGAAAATAAAAGTCAGGGACGGCATTCACCTGAAAACCAGCTTGGATGGCACAGCCTCTAGAGAAATGCCTGTACACCACTGCAACACTAACAAGGCACTTTGATTAATACAATAGTCACCAGAAATCAATTAATGACCTCAATGATAGGAAAGGCAAAGGCCTCGAGGAGGAAGGGGAGTTAGAACTGATACACAAGCTATAGGAGAAAGGCCACTGCCCCTTTTCAAAGGCAGTTGTTCGTTCCTGAGAGAGACTGCGCTTGGCTGCCTGGCATACACTTTTCAACTCTGGGATGCCAGAGAAAGCCTGCTGAAGATCAGAGCTTGGCTTGGAAGAAATGTTACACACATAGAAACAAACAAAACTGAGAAGGAAAAGAAAAACTGGCACTGAAGAGACTATTTGCTTTCTCATATAAGTAAGAAAAACTAAAGCAGGGAGACTGAACAAGAGTTAAAAGATAAATTTTGCTTTTGATGTTTTTAAGCGTGTGGTTTGCAAGATTACCTTTGACTGATGAACACAACTGCAGCAGAGGTAAGGGACGAGAAACAGATGTGAGGAAGCATCATTTGTTCCTGTCAGCCCAACTCTTCAGAGGTAGGACGGCCAAGCAGTTGCTGTTTTCTGATACAAGAAAGTGAAGAACAGGCTTCAGTCTTCCCTCTGTGCCTGCCTTCGTTTGTTGTAGCTCTCTTGCTCTCTCTTGGGTAGCTTCAATTCACTGCACCAAGCAGCCGTGCATGCTGCTCCTGAGACAAGGCATCCCAGGGGCTCTGGGGAGAGAGACGGTGGGCACCCCAAGGCTGCAGTGCCCCAGTGGTGAAGTGCTCATGGCTGGGCTGCCAACCCTGGCTGGCCCCATGCATCTCAGGGATGGCAATTTTACATCTCACACAGTTTCCCTCACTCTATAGTAGAAATGGCCTACTAAGCTCCTCCAGCTTTTCTTTTGAAAATTATGGATACGGAATGTTGTTATACATCCAAATCAGTATGCAAGGACAGAGGTTTTTCATCTGTAGGAGTCTCAGTGAACTGAATATTCCTTCCTCATCACTCCTTTTCAGTTGGAGCTAAGTACACAGGCACTTCTCCTTCAGTTTTTCCAGAACAGACTGCAGAAATGCTCCTATAATTAGTTCCTAGGTCTCCAGTGTTTCCTATACAACCTCTCTGCTGTAATCCTCTGCGTTGAAAGAGACCTGAGCCATTTTCTCAACTGCTCGACACAAAAGGAAAGTTCAGGCGGGAGGCTGGAGTCCTGCCATGCCTCCTTCCAGATGACGGTTGCACCAGCTCTCCATTTCCGAGCTATCCTTCACCAAGGAATTAGGACATTTTTGTGCTGGATGCCTAAGTTACTGCTCAGTACCTCATTTCAGAGTGATGTATGAACTAGCTCTATGTCATGTAAATGTGTACATTTGTCTGTAATCAACTAAGGCAACAGTAACACACAGAGTTAAAAGCTTTGGATTCTTTGATCTCAAGCAAGTCTGAAAGTTTCCATAACGCTTAGTCACAGGCAATATATGGACCTGATTCCAGCTACAGACTGCAAGATCACATTAAGGATAGCATGCCATGAAAAGGCTTTAGAAGGCATCCACCACTTCATCAATACTTACTCTTTGCAGGACACAGCAATTTGTGAACAATTACAGGTAACATATGAAAGGACAAAACAGTTTAATTCCAGATGTTACACTCTATCTGTTATTAGAGATCTCTCTCTGTATTAAAGATTTTGAACTGATTTATTAAGAGAAATATTACACAGATTATTCAAGTTACATGCCCCCCCCCCCCCACACACACACACCTTGTAGAGGACACAGTATACAGAAATCAGAACAAGCTGCTGGCACGTTGCTATTAAACTTTTATGCCTATTAGTCTCATAGAGGAACAGCAATAAAAGATATAAAACCCCAGAAGCCAATAAAAAACAAAGGAAACTTTGAATCCCACAACTTAATGTTATCTGCCCCTTTTGTGCTGCCTGGAGCAATATTATAAAGGATAGAGTTTGGGTTTGCTTTTTGTTCAGCTTTTTTTTTTTTTTTGTTGGGTTTACCTGTGGTTTAGACTTCAGTGCTATTTTATTAAACAAAAGAGAAAACTTAAAGATCTGTAAAATAACCACAGCACAGGGACTTGACCAAATACAGAGCCACTGCCTCAAAGGTTTGCATTTGGTCACTCCAAAAATTCACAGAGATCTCCTCACAATTGCATCTCTAGTCATCACTCCAAACCTCAAACAAGATTTCCGTCTTGTGTCCCATACCCAAACCTCTTCTCCCTCTGGAGGTTATCAATCACCCAGAGTCATAAGAAAAAAGCAGCAGGCTTATACCCATCACTGGCCGTACAAAGACTATGACTTCCTCAAGTGTTCTGATGCAGAGCAACAACGAGGCCCCTTACAAATTTCGGTAATTTGTAATTTCATAATTTTCATTATGAAGTCATGCTACTACAACTGCCCTGGATGGGCAACTATCAAAGGAACACTTGCTCATGCAGCTTCAGAATAAATCTAAGCGCAGGAGATAGTTCACAATGCAACTTGCTGGGAAGAGGAAAACAAATGTCTTCGCAAAGCACCTTGAGCCATGAGCGGCCTCTGAGCTATCTTTCAAGGGCAGGCCACTTAAATGACCATGCATTTAAGTGGCCGCACAGTATAATAATCTGCCCCTACAAGACTAGAGGCTTTACTCAGTGGTCATCAAGGGCAAACATCCCCTGGGGGCAGCCCTCTTCTCCCCAAGGGATGGGCCTTTTCCTGCCATCAGCCCCATCATCCCTGGGCCCAGCACACTCCCATGACAGAAGAACCTCAGAGAGGCTTCAGATGATTCAGCAAGATGCTTTCATAAGCATCATTCCCTACAGTTTGACAGAATGAGGCCTGAGGCACATACAGAACAATGGAAGGATTCAGCAGGATTTTAAAGCAAACTCAGAAAAGAGACAAAAGTGACATGCACTAATCAAGCGGAAACACAAACTGCTTTCTGACATCATTATTCTGTGGTTGCTGAGCTCCTTCAGAGGGAGCTCAGTGGAAAACACATTTTAAGCCTGTCATTATGCTCCATAAAAAGAAGGCAATTGGCAATCCTCCTAATCAGTCTTTTGTAGGCTTACTTATATTCACAAACATCAGCTTCTCTTTCTCAACAACACATCCTTTAACAATAATAAATATTGACTTTTCAAATCACCAGTACTGCAGTACCATGTATCCTGGAAACATCTTGTAGAGGAAGTAAATGCATTTTAGTACCACAGTACTACAGTGGAGCTACAATGGCTTGTGAGACAGAGCAGTTTTTGACAATTGGCTTTGATATCCCACTTAGCAAAGACATACTACTAGTGAAGACAGAACAAAGCTCTATGTAGTCACATTATATTGCAGTCTCAAAAGACATCACATAACACAATTCAGAATGGAAAAAAAAGTGAGCATTGCTTTCTATCAGGCTAGCAGTACAGTTCTTCAGATTTTCATCAAAATAATACTTACTACCAGAGGAGGAAGTGACCAAGGCTCAGAACACAGCCTAGTCAAACTGTGAATGAAGTTAGCCCTGTTTAGAGCACAGAACAGCAGAAGGTACCTCCAGATGTTCTTTATATCATAAAGTAGCTTTTGATGCTTTTTTTAATCTTTTCCCTGAAAAGTGCAAAGATCTGAGCATAACAACATTAACTCTTTTTGTTTTCTGCATATTCCAATACCAACTCAATATAGTATCTTCTAAGGACTACATATTGCCAGAGTAGCACACAGTAAGGCCCCCCTAGACACAGGAATGTGCCTGTCTGTTACCTCCTAACCTAGTAGATTCTGGCAAGCATGGAAGTCACATACATCCATCAAGCAGCATAACATCCAATAAATACCTTTTGGGGCCTTTCACCTACTTTAGATTTTTAGACCATTTTTCTTCATCCTTTTTTACTGGCACTCTACAATAAAAGTTTTCTCACAAGATCACTGGAGCTCTTGTGCATGACAATTTGTCGTTTTGTGTTTTTTTTTAACGAACTCTGTTAAAAAATAAAAAAAAAAAAAAAAAAGGAAAAAAAAAAGGCATTGTAGAAAGAAGGGATTTAATCCCTGCTGAAAAAAGAAAGAAAAAAGCACACTGACTGGCTTCAGAATTACTGTGGAGAAATAGGTATGACCGGCAAGTACAAAATATTGCAGAAGATACAGAAAGCACAAAACCTGGCTTAACAGTTCTTAT
Organism: Psilopsiagon aurifrons; assembly: GCA_025447955.1. Classification (NCBI taxonomy): domain Eukaryota; kingdom Metazoa; phylum Chordata; class Aves; order Psittaciformes; family Psittacidae; genus Psilopsiagon; species Psilopsiagon aurifrons. The sequence goes on from JAOEHY010012425.1 coordinate 17,043, forward strand.
TTCACTACCTACACAAAGAAAAGAGGCAAACTGTATGCTCTGCTTATTTTCATTCACCATAAGCACTCTGCACTCTAGCAGTTGCCAGCATATGTTTTGACTAGAAACACACAATTAAACTTGCTTGGAAATAACCAACTGCAATAGGTACAGGAATAAACAGTGCTGAGCCACTTCACACTAGCTCACCAGCAGCAGCACCACCCTGCAGGGCAATCTATCAGCCACAGTAACCAAGGCAAGTTTAGGAAACCAAGATGTTTGACTGTATTGAAGTTCACTTGAGGACTGAACTGTAATTACGGAAGAGGGGAAAATAGCCCCATACACAGAACAAAAAATTATCTGTGATTCTTATACAGAGAACCCATTGCAACCACTCTGAATTGTTAGCATATATTTAGTATTATTTATCTCTCTCCATCACCATAGTTGAGACTGCAGGATTACTTCTTTGGTTTGTTTGTTTGGAAAAAATCTGCAAAACTTCAGACATTCAGCTATGACCCTCTTCCATGCGGCATTCTGCAACTCAGTCCCAGGCCTGCCCCACTTCAGGTCCTTTGTTTATACATTTAGTGCTCCATATTTGTAAGCTTTACTAGCTCCATACACCCCATTTTATTATTGTCCTACACCCATAAATTCATGCTCTGTCCCCAAGCCAAAAGATTCCACTCAGGAGATTAGAAAGCCACCTGCCCCTTCTCCATGCTTTACTGATTCAGTAAACACAACTCCTGAATTTGGCTTGAGTAGCCAATTTAAATGCCCCTCCAAGATTTCTCAGTACTGGAGCTAACTTGTTTAGCCCAGTCAGATTTGAAACTGGCCAGCACTGGCAGGCGTAAGAGAAAAAATATCCTCTGGAAAGCAACAGTTCAAAAAAGGCTCTTCAGTATGCTATATAGCAATTTAGGTAAAACTAACTGGGAAAAAAAAAAGAGGGAGAAAAATAAAAGCAGACAATGAGACAACAGAACCAGCCACCCAGAGTTCAGTGATCGATAAAGAAAATTTAACCATATACTAGTTAACATCACCTTTCCGTGTCTTGGTATGTTATCCAAGCAAACTAATATGGGGTTTTATTCAATGAAAGTCACTAAAAAATAAATAAAAAAGAGGTTCTTTAATTAGCCCCCAACCAGAAAAAGGTGGCAGAAAAATAGAACATGCAAAAAATAGCACGTTGAAGACTTGCGAAATGCATGCCTGAACTATATCACACTTTATGTCTCTATGACCATGGGAAAAAACCCACGAACTGCTTTGCTGCTAAGGACAGTGGAATGCCTCTGTGGTCTGAGAATCAAAGACAGAGAATGGAGATACCCTACCTGCCTCTCTCTGCTTCCCCAGTATCAGTAATGTACTCTGTCTGCAGCTTAAACAACAAATTCCGTTTATTCAGTGTTAATGTGAAGGTGTTTAAAGCCCTTATAATGGGAAAGAAGGTTAAGTTGATGCCATCTTCAACACTTGAAAAGTCAAGTCTAGCGCTGAACTGCAGGAACAAGCTCAAACACAGTGATGAGAAAATCAAATGACAAATTCATTAGCCACGAAAAGCACCTAATTTGATAACACGTTAAAAATCATTACACCACAGGCATTGCTTCTTTTGCACTTGTATTTGGTAGCAGCCTGAGCTCCACACTGCAAGGCATTTTCCAAATCTTCACAGTACTGTGGCTCTTCCTATTGAGTTAATCCTGACTTATCCTGGGCTAGAGAAGACTATACGTTAAAGCAGTGTGCACTTAGGGCTCAGCCCTACAACATATTGAGTGCTCTGGCCCCCAGCCACCAGAGCACTTAAGCACATGTTTTATTTTAAACACATGAGCAGATCCACTGAAATTCAGAGAGAAAGCCACAGTATGAAGAGCCAGATTATGCCCTGAAAACGTGAAGCTGCATTAACACCATGAGCAAAATGCAATTTAAAACTAACGCAATCATTTCACTGGGTCAGGTAAATTTATCCTAGTAGACAAGTTGTTCTACAGCACATTAATAGGGTCAGAGAGGTTTCTCAGCTTGCTCATGACTCACGCATGCTCCTAAATGGGCCAAGCATGAGAAAATATTTCACAGAAGTACTGTGAGCATTCAAAGGAAAACTGAGGAATATTATCCATTGCCACCAAAACCAAACAGTAAGGCAGAAACTGAAACATGAAGGATGTTCTCTTTAGCCTGATGGGCAGCATTCTGCGCCATGAAGGACATAGGCAACCTTTACAAAGTTGCTCAAGCTTAAACTGCCTTTTAACAACTACCCAGGTCTGGCAAATTTCTTTCCTTTTTGACAGTGACATAAGCAATAGAACTGTATGAATTATCCCTCCCTAAATGCTATTAACATTTCAGTCTTAAAATTACACTGTGTCAAGCTGCAGACAAAAAAAAAAAGAGAGTTGCATTTGCAGAATACATAAAATTTCTGTAGAACCAACGTTTCTAGGATAGGATTAAAATAATAATTAAAAAAAAAAAAGCAGAGATCAAGACCACTTTTACTTGCATACCTAAATAATAATTTACCTTTCATATGAGAAAAATGAAACTATTATTGTATCCTATTATTATGATCAGATATTCTGATAAATAGACCTTCCATAACACACCAATTTTATTTAAAAACAAATACGATTTTAGCTTTAAGATCACAATTTAAAGTCATCATATTTTATATCTCTTGCTCAAATACATCTGAAACAATTTAAATGATTTTTGTTGCATAGTGCTATCTGTATCTTGAGTGACGACCTCTGCACTGGTTATCAGACTAACGAGATAAGATAGCAAATAACCCCTTTGCTTCAAGAAGTATTTTATAATGCATAATGTCACAGCTCTGTAAAGCAGTGCTAGCATATCTTAGCAAATTGTTCTGTCAATGACATATTAAAACTTCAGAGAATAGGAACTTTAAGCTAACAGATCAACAACATACTGTTCTTGAAACTGTAATGCTTCCACCACTCAGGCTGAGAGCTCTTTGGCTTCTTCAATACCGCTGTATTAAAAATGCAAAACATATTTCAAAAAGAAGGAAAAGTCTAATTAGAAAAGCTTCTGCTGGTTTCAGTCACTGCTAGTGCACACAATAACCCCACTTTTTCCCTATCAAAATCCTCACTTGTTTTACCTTGTTTGGTGAGCAACTGGTTGAGCAACTTTGTCCATGGCTTTGGGCTCCTTGATGAAAGGGTCAAACAACACGCATCCGAGCCACAGGTTGCACAGACCTCTTGGATCTGCACAGTAGGGCCCAAAGTATTGCAGCTGAAAAGAAAGACTGGGACAGGACCCTGAGAAGCAGGCGCCAGGTGGCGCTTCATGCTAGTCCTTGGGACACAGCATTTGTCCCATCTACCTGGGAAGGTCAGACTCAACATCCTGGGATGTGGCAGAGCGAAGGAGGAACAATCACAGAATCATAGAATCATTTTGGCTGGAAAAGACCTCTAAGATCATCGAGTCCAACTGTAAATGCAGCACTGCCAAGTTCACCACTAAACTGTGTCCGTAAGTGCCACATCTACATGTCTTTTAAATACCTCCAGGGATGGTGATTCAACCACTTCCCTGGGCAGCCTGTTCCAATATCTGACAGCATTTTTTAAGAATTTTTTCCTGAAATCAAACCTAAACCTCCCTGGTGTAACACGAGGCCTTTTTCTCTTGTCCTACCACTTGTTACTTGGGAGAAGAGACCAACCCACCTCACAACAACCTTTTTAAGGCAGTTATAGAGAGCAATACAGTCTCCTTTGAGCCTCATTTTCTCCAGATGAAACAACACCAGTTGACTTAACACTTGTGCTCTAGACCCTTTGCCAGCTTTGTTCTTCTTTAGACACACTCCAGCATCTTAATGTCTTCCCTGTAGTGAGAGGCCCAAAACCGAACACAGTATTTGTGGTGTGGCCTCACAAGTGCCGAGTAGAGGGGGACAATCATTTCCCTCATCCTGCTGGCCACACCATTTCTGATACAAGCCAGGATACTACTGGCCTGGGCACACTGCTGGCTCATATTTAGCCAGCTGTTGACCAATACCCTGTTGTTGTTTAGCAGAAACTAGGACGTACTCCCAGGTCCTTTTCTGCCAAGCAACTTCCCAGACATTCTTCCCCAAGCCTGTAGGGTTGTATGGGGTTATTGTGACCCAAGTGCAGGACCTGGCACTTTGCCTTGTTGAACCTTATACAGTTGGCCACAGCCCATTGATCCAGCCTGTCCAGATCTCTCTGCAGAGCCTTCCTATCAATGCTTCCACCCAACTTGGTGTTGTCCTCAAATCTGCTGAGGGTAAGCTCCGCAAAGCCTGACCTGCAGGGAAAGAAAGAGCTGCCATAACCTAACCTCAGGGCATGCAAGTAGTCTCCAGACGTGAGAAAACACAGCAAAGGCAGGGGGAATAATTCGCTTGTGCCCCTTCAGGATGAAAGAAAAACTAATGAATAAATTAATTAATTGCCTCTATGGATTGCATTCAACTGGCAGTCTAATGCTACAGAGGAATTATCTTTTGCCACCGCTGTAGGAGCAGCTATAGTTCAGAAAGCTGACAAATCATCCAGTGGGAGAACAGAGATTTCGAGTTAAAAATGAGTCTTACATGTTCCAAAGTCTGAGAAAGTAACTGGGGTGGGGGGAGAAGGAGAGGACTTAAACACAGGGCACAGCCAAAAAATAGGAAGACAGAGATCAATTTCATCAGCATTCAGCTTCATGATTAAATGCAGGATTAGCTGAGGTTACAGGGAACTGCTGGCACAAGAAAGGGAAGGCAAAAGCACGAAGGGGTTGCTAGTCTATCCCATAAAGGCTTTTGTAAGATGCAACAGTGATTCAAAGCTTTAAGAAAAAACATTTTTAAATATATTTTAAAATCTTGACTTCTGACATCTAGATCTCTGTGGGGTTGTTTTTTGTTTTGTTTTTTTTGTGTGTGCTAAGGCTCTTCAAACATACTTTTCAGATGCTAAAACATTCCCAGCCATCTCTGTGACTCCAGCAGTTGAGATGAACACCATTCAGAAGGATGATTTCAATGTACTTCCCCAGTGCTGCAAGACCTTTGCTTGTAACTTCCTTTTTGCCTGGTAGTGCTTAACTCTGTCAGTTATCATCAGCACAACAGATTAGATTACTGAGCCCTGACAGCCTGTAAAAAAAGACTGAGCTCAGGGTATCACACTATCTGTTCTGCTTTTCCTGCTGCCAGTAGCTGCTCTGTAAAAGAGCTGCAGCTGGGAAGTTCTTCTTGAATTTATTGGTTTTAAGGGGGATCCCATATGGATAAAGAACAACATTCTTCAGACATGATTAGACTTAGCTGTCAATGAATCAGCCCTGTTATGTTGCTATGCCACCATGTTTTACTGGGCTCTGAGAAATACTAGAGCAGTTATGCTTCTAAAAGCCTGCCCATGAACCACTAATTATAGGTGTTATGAGGCAAGCTTCAGATACCAAGGTGCTCAGTAGCAATGGGTCATATGATCCCTTTAATACATTTATAAAAATTATATTTTAGAGCCACTGCATAGCTCAACTGCACTAATGATTAATAGTTTCCCTTCTAACTCCCGTACATTTGTAACATAGTTTATACCATCTGGTCTTGTGTAAAAATTACTCTTTTGTTTAATGAGGGACGGTCTCCATCATTCTCTTTCAAGAACAATACTGACAAGGAGAGAAAAACAAAACAGAAAAAATCCAATCTGAAACAGCACCAGAACCTCAATAAAAGCCCAATCAGTTTGAAAAGCAACTGGTGGCAGCAAACAAAGCAATAGCCAGTTTTTATTCTATAAATAAATCAATCAGTAAATAGGGGAAGAAAAACCACCTGGCAATCTCTTCCACAAGGAAGAAGGAACAAGTGCAGTAGTGACCGAAAAGGCTTGTATAAAAGCACAGACAGATAAAGCAGAGACTTAACCAAGCCATCAGGGCTTATCCATGCCCTCCTGCAGAGCCAATACTGAAGAGGCCGATAAAAAAATAATAAAAGAAGACCAACCAAAGATCAGTGTGTATTTCTATTTGTATTGAAGCCCACTGTAAATCTCATTTGTACATCAATTTAATCATTATTTCACTAAATTGCTAAATATGAATAGGAAACAAACCTAAGGCAAATCAGAACTTACAAAGAATACTTGAAGTAACTATTTCACTGTTACCACTGGACAAGGGAGAGCTCTGAATGAACTAAGAAGCAAGGGACACAAGCAATCAGGTGCTGCTGGCAAAGAGGAGGACAGAAGCTACGTTGCAGAGCACTACGAAGTCTGGACAATGTCCCCTCTGCAATGCACCTGCCAGCGCCTGGAAAACATAGCCCAGGCACCTGGCGCAGAAAGCCAGGTTACAAATCATGCCTTCAAGGCACCATTTAACTTCTTTTGTTGGAACACCGCATTAAGCTACACTGGCACTGCACAGTTCAGCACTGGCTTTCCATCCTGAAAAATGACACAGCTGCCACTGCAGCCTGGGGTCAGAGTTTGGGCAGGCACACCAGCAGACAGGTGATTCCAACCTCCAAAATAAAGCAAAGATAACCAACCATGGCAGCGTCACAGGTAATGCGCAGCGAAACCAACAGCTTTTGTTTTGCTAGCGCTGGTACAGGCAGAGATTTCAGCACATGCAGACACAGAAGCAAATAACTGACGTTATATTGTACTATAGCATCCACTACACATTCCTGCAATTGCTTTTCCAATCAATATGAAAATAGTTCATTTCCAGAAACAAAGGTTACATCCAAACTGACTTTAGACTGACCAAGACAGTCCTATACACCTTACATTACTCAGGTTAATAACTGCTCTCCTGACCCTACTAAAAAGATCGTTATTTTAGATGAGACTAGACATGGTTCAAAAACCAATTCATAAGGAACATATTTATAGACTTTTACTAAAGAAAAAGCTGAATAACTGCATAATTCAAAAATATCTCCACATTCCACTCAATCTAAATTTGATGAATTTACAGATTATAAGTTCTATACATTGCCAGTTTCTCTTCTGTTTAACTCCTGAAAATCACACTTGTAACAGTAAATATTAGTCCACATCCTTTTTACTTTCTGAATTAAGTTGAATGATGAAATCTCCATGTTGGAGCAAAAAAAAAAGGTTGACACAGACACTGGGCCAAATTAACCAGAGTTAATCAGAGCACTCTGAGAATTTGAAGTAGATTATAAAAACAGAGATACAGGCAGTAAACTACTTTTATGGTGTTTTGTATAACCAACAAGATGTGTGTAGAAAAGTCTCGCAGCAGAAAAAACAATAAACCGATAGCTCAGCTAATTAATACTGCTCATTTAACTTGAACCCTAACACGCCACTTACTGACACCTGCACTCCAAGGCGCAGATGTCAACGGTGCTTAGGCATTGCTAGCTAATTATTTTCATTTTGCCCTTTCCCTCACAATAAAACAGCATGGTGACAGAACCTGCTTGTCCTACTTTCTAAGGAAGAGGTTTCCAAAGAAGCACCCCCACCCTCAGAGGCAAATAGCAGAAAGCCTTGAACAGGAGAAACTGTCTGACTTCCAAGCCACATACACACTTTTTCTCATTCCAGTGCCCCTCCACCCCACTCTAGTTATTCCTGATTTCTACTCTACTTTGTTAATACCTCCAATAGGTATAAGAGCACACAAAATAGCTACTAAACTGACTTGCCATTCTTTTCCCCCATGTCACAGATGTCTTAAAAGAACCTCTTTTCCTGGCTTCTGAATTTTAATTTATCCATACAGTCCCTAAGTAGAGGGCAAGCTCCACAACTGCAGTAAGAACGTAGACATAATGCCAGCTTATCACTCATCCAGGTAAGCCACAAGACATGTGTTTTCCCCAGACCTCAGGTATCTGTGTAACTTTAAGAGACTGCAAATGAGCTCTGACAAGCTTTCTGTGGATATGACAGAAGTGAAGTAACCTCCTGGAAAAGTCTGCCTCTCTAACTTGTAAATAGTTTTCTTAACTGCACTGTTTCATATCTGAACTTAGCAAGTCCTAAAGTCATAAAACAATACTCTGCTATGGCACCTCCCTTTGAAAACTCAGTGTTAGCTACTGCTGTGTAACTACAGTTTCAAGATGTCCAGCCTTCCTTTATTCTCACCTTGTGTTTCCCTGAATGTTTGTACTTCCCATTTTCCTCCACCTTGAGACCCTCTGAAGCAGACAGGCTTTTCCTAATGAGCTTGTGCCACTGCACAGCGACCACTCTCCTCTCAGCTGAGGCAGGAGAGTATGACGCCTGCAGAAATGAAGTGGGTTGCAGCCAACATATGATCATGTATTTGGGAGCAAAATTCTTTTGATCAGTAGAGGAATTTTGAAACTCCTGCTTCTTATGCTTAATGCAATTCCTCACATAAACTGGTGGCAGAATAAGACCCACACTGTAACAGTTAATCATGGGCAATGAGTTAGTTACACTGGAATCCCTACCCATATTAAATGTGGGGTGCAGGAGAAAGGTGATAATTTACTTTTTTAAATTGACATAACAGGAAATTCCCCTTTGGGAAAAACAATATTTAAAAAATTAATTTCTTGGAAAAGCAGCATGGATTTGGGGGGGAATTATTCACACCATTTAACCTTATTTTGGGATGCTGGAAAACATTAATGTGAGTTTGTGAAACTTACAAAAATCTCAGTTTTCAAAAGCTTCCAGGAATCTCCCACTTTCTAAGAACTCATGGGGATATGCAAAATACTGCTGGAAGTTAGTGGCAGCTATGCTGCCTGGGATCAGACAAAGGGGAGAAGAGAAAAAGGGAACACATTCAGCTTCAGTGTGGAACATGCCCTTCTCAAATCTTGTGGTTCACTACTGCTCCTGGATGGGATGACAAATCATGCCATCACAAAAGCATTTCTCTACTTAGCTCTTTTTTTCACCTATCACATAAAGAAACTGAAACCTTAAGGATTAATAAAAGCATTTAAAAAACTAATCGTTCATCAATTTCGAAAAGCATACAATTTTTCCAGTAATTCAGTTCAGACTGAGCCCAGGCAGCTTCAGTGCATTGCATCACATACCTTTGATGAGTTAAAGCATTTTTAGCAACAGCATAACCAGCTTATGACAAGTTTATTTGCACATGAATATTAGTGTCTTGCTTTGACTTTCTTCTCCTAAATGACTAATACAAGGAAAGGAAGAGGAGAGGCAAGCAGCTTTATTTTAGGTTTTCAAATAGTAGGAGCTTATCAGTAATCAGACACCTTACAATCATGAATTCAATCCAAAATTTACAGAGCACTGAGAGCAAAAACCGAAGTCAAACATAATCAAAAACTGTCAACAATGATATGGCTCACAGAAACATGGTATAAAAGCAGCTGTGTAAAAACACAGTTTACAAGCAAGGTTTATAGCTTTCTTTAACCAAATAGAGGGGAAGTCAACATTAGCAGAATCATAATACTCAGTGAAGCAATGATAATATGACAGTGCTATTTATCCTCTGAAATAACAATGACTCTTCAAGAACAGCTGAATTGGCCCTTATCTTATAAATGGCTCAGGATTACAGACATACATAATGGCAAAGGATGCATGCAGCACTCACATGGATAGCATCATCATTACAAGCTCCTCCTTTCTTTCATCTGTGTCATCCACAAAAGGCTGAGAACACTGGACAACACTGGCCCACATGGAGCAACCATGTCTATTCTAAACACGGAAATTAATTCATCCCTTCCCAAAGCCACATCCTTTTAAAAAAAGGCCAAAGGATCTCTATTTCTCTTGTCCAACTAGATTACACCCAATCAAAAAGGACAGGATGTTCCTACATCTTGCAAGAACGTTTTTTATTTTTTACTTTTCTTTTTTACTTTTTTTTTTTCACTCATCTTGCTTATTCACAATGTTAATATACTTAAAAAAGATGTGCCCTCCACATGCATTCCAAGGTTGGTATTATTTGAAAGATCTGCTCTTCCTTACAGTGCGCAAGACAGAACTGGCAAACTTCTCACAAAAAAAAAAAAAAGGTAGAATAAAAATCTTGTGAATTCTTTCTCCTTAGTTAGGCTCTCGTTCTTCTGATTTAAAAAGAAATAAAAATAGACTTTGAACAAATATGGCGAGTTTGTGCTTGAATCAGCTCAAGAATGTCAATTTTCCAAATGAAGGAAATCTGAGAATATTCCTTCTTCATAATTGACTCACATTCAGAACTAATCATATGCAAGACTGTTTTATGACCTTGCTTGGAGTCAACGCAAAGTTGAGTTGCACTGCAATTTAAAGTGCTACTAAATTTCTCTTGGCAAGAACAATCCATTGAGAGTAACTACCACCACTCTTTAGAGACCTAATTTTCTAACACCAACACCTGCATTCATTCAATCTGAGCTTTTCAGACTCACTGGCATCACCTGCTATAGATGCGAATATATTGCCTCAGGCTCTTATTGGAAAGGTTGTTTGATGCCTCAATTCCCAAAGGGTTCATCACTTTGAGGCAGTTCCTTCACTTCCTTCCTCTCCCCTGAGTATAATCACACCCACAAATCCTCTCTCTAAAGCCTTCAACCACTCTTTGATAGCTATGTAGCTGGGCAGCCTGTAAAGCAATTAAATGATTTTCTGAACATGAAAAATGCTCTTTCTAATATAGTAAGGCCAAAGTATCAACAGTCATTGCCACAGGAAGAAACAGACTATATTTTAAATACACCTCTTACATTTTACAGTGGTGCTACGTATTTCTAAGAAGAATCACTCTTTTCCAGGCAAAAGCCACCTGGAGGAGAGAACGCAGCAGCTGCTCAACTGAGCCAAGCAACAAAACAGCTTAGAGGGAGAATTAAACAATGGCAGACTATATAATTCAAATGTAGTAAGAAGGTTATTACGCAAGATGTTATACAAGCTGAAATCTGGCCAGGATAACCCCAAATGGCGCTTTTTCTTTTATTAGTATAAATGGTTGAAACCTTCCTGTTATTTCTTATCCAAAAGGTTTCAGGTTTAAGCATGGCATTGATTAATTAGAACTATACAAGGTCTGGTATAATGCAGAGTCAAGCCGTTAACTTCTCTTGGCTGAAGATGAAACTCAGGCTGTAAATAATAAGTCCTGAATAAATCTATATATCCTCTGAAGGGAAATAATTTCAACACCACTAAAATGCCCACACTGGTATGATGAAATGCTGACCATTTGACAGAGCATTTTACTTAACAGAGGAAATGAAGACTGTCTAATCCATGGAAAACTACAAATGAGTAAACATGCCAAACTCATGTTACTTTTCCATGTCCTATCTTCCTAAAGAGGACATGGCAAAGACACTAGAATTAAAAGTATTTGGATAAAAGCAAATTTGAATAAAATCAGGCAAGACTCCAGTTTGAAGCTACAGTGAAACATAACTGTATTTTCATAGTTGATATTGTATAAGGCAAAAGAATCTAACTGTATTTTCATAGTTGATATTGTATAAGGCAAAAGAATCTAACAGAGGCAAAGATTTTTATTAGTTCAGTTAATATAGGCAACACGAAAGGCAACAAGCAGTATGAGCTTTTCCAACACAGAATAACAAAAAAATTCCAATAATATAACAATACAGATTAAGATTTTCTGAAAACAGGTAGTAAGATTAAGTAAGAGAAATTATACTGCACAAACTACTTAAATAAGTATTATTAGGTTAACTTTTCCCAGTAACATAGAGAAAGAAAATAGTTCAAAAAAATTAGCTTCTCCTGATCTTTTTGTTGCAAAGAAACTCCTAGTTTTAATAAATTTAACATTCTGCTTAAATGTAAAAAGGCAGCACGTAGAATCCAATGTGGTAAGTGTGTTATTTCTGTAACTGTCAAACCATCGAGCAAATAAAAGATCTGAAGAACACCACCAATTTGGATTAAATACTAGTAACCTGAGACTTTTTTTTTTTCCTTTTTACTGTACTACATAATAACAGTGGTAAAGTACCGTATCTTCTGCCCTGAAATTTTCTCTCATTTTGAGAGTGCCTTTTTGTACTTGAAAGGTAGAATCCATTTGAACAAGTGCAGTAGCTCCAGAGATGCAATTGCTATAGTTCCAACAAAATAATAGGAACTAGAGGAAGCGCTGAGCTCTTCAGGCTTATCTTGGCCTGCTTTTAAAATAGGAAATAACAGTATTGCATGCACAGCCAACTCCAGAGGGTAATATATCCCCTTCTAAGTATCTAAGATAGATGTAAGAGAGGAAATGCCTCCTGGAGTTGCTTGACTCTCCCCAAATGACAACTGAGAAACACCAGATGAATCCTACCTTTATTATAAAGATCTGTGGAGTAAAATATTCGAAGTAATGAATTCAGAACACAGATAAAGCATCCAGTTAAAAAAAAAAAAAAAAAAAAAAAAAAAGGAAAAGTTTCATTTTAAAGGAAAGAAATTAGTTTCCAAGTTTGCTCATCACTCGTAAGAATGATCCTCTTTCCCTCTAAACAACTACTTTTTTTAAAGTCTCTGTATAATTTAAACTATTCTTTCACTTTTATATGTGCATGCCGATATACACATACACTACACATGAAAAAAGCCATCAGTTAACAACATAAAGCAAATGAACACTGAGATATAACAGCATGTTAATTCTTAGAATAATTTATACTATGTCCCACTAAGCCAGTGGCATCAATTATTCAAAATCAGTATTTTCATGTATCAAAATTATTATTTCCTTAATATTAGCATAGGAAACAACTACTTTTGATACCAAACCTATTCACTGCAGCAGTTGAGAAAATAATTTAGCAGAAAAAATTTGCCAAGAGAAATGCTTACCCAATTTATAGACCAGATTACATGCTACAAGACACTGTAAAATGCATTTAATTCACATAAAATGCAGTCAGAAGATATGATTATACAAAGCTGTAGAAAACAGTATAATAGAAAGGGAAATAAACCGAGATGAAAGGCAAGAGGAAGTGTTACATGTTTTTATGAAAAACAGACATTAAAAGTGTAACCGAAAAGTATTAAAGATGAAGTTGCTTTTGTCAAAATTAACTCTGAAAAAGATACTCCTTAAAGTTCTAAGGAGTTCATGCTGGTTTATTCCAACTTTGTTAATTTTCTGGTAAAGCAGGTTATCCAATACAATTTCAGTGTAACCAGAGAGTCTGAAAAGGTGAACAGTCTACGAACAGTATTCTGTCAAAAAGCATGCCTGATCACCCTTGTAAAAATCTGCACTGATTCTAATCTCAGTGAGTTCTATCCAAGCTAACAAACTGCCAACATCTACATGGCTTTATTTACAACAGTAAAAGGAAAAAAAAAAATAATCTTATCTAGATTTCTGAATACATTCACTCAGATTTAATATAGAACTCATCTAAAAGCAATGAATGCAGAATTGAACTGTAGATGCCTGCTTGAATTAAACTTATGAATCCTCTTCTTCCCTTCCTCAAGTACTTCATTAGTCCTTTCAAAAGCCTAGATTTTGTTTCCCTGAGATATGTAAATTGCTTTTCAGTCACTTGCCTTTTCTACCAGTTTCCTCACTTCCCAATTTCTTCTATTGCTGATGCTGGCTACAAGAATAATCAAAGTTAGAGGAGGCATTGTAAGCATTTGATCACTTGGAAGTCTTACAGTGATTCTTACATATTTTCTACATTGTGTTTTGTGAAGATACTTCTTGAATGAGTCTTAAAATGATTATGCTTAATTCGAACACCTGTCCTTATGATATTATGTAAATTATATGATGAAATTGGTATGTTGAAAGTAATTTAAAATGAACAATTAATTAATACCTCATAGCAAAGATAATTTTCAGCTGCCTATATTGTTCAATGGTTTCATCAGTGACTTGCTGGTTGCCAAAGAGGTCCCACTGGCAAATACACAACTGAGAGTAAATTAGGGGGAGTGCTGAAATGGCTGATGGCAAAGTCTCTAGCTGGAAAGACCTCTTCATCCATGACATTCACAGGGTGCCAAGTTGTGACACAGAATAACCCCCAGTGTGAGCAGGGAGTGAGGGGATGGGCATCCAGCCCTGGTAAGGGCAGAGCTGTGACTGCCATCATGAGGGTGGGCAATGGTCCTGCCTGGAGTGGGAGAAGCCCTCTTACAGCCAATGTGTCCCTGGGTTTTGTACATACTCATGCATATTTTAATTATTTCAATTATTTGCGGGAGAGGCTGGGGGGGGTGGGGAGG
>JAOEHY010012425.1:31406-43584 GCA_025447955.1 Psilopsiagon aurifrons
GTGGGGAGGGAAGGGAAGGTGTTAAATAGTTACAACAGCCTGCATTCCTCCCTCACAGTTGGGGCCACATAGCTTTTAAATATCTTAATTACGTTCATATAAAAAATCTAGTTCCAACATATATATTTATGTAACATAAACCTCCAAAAGCTCCAAAATAATAAGCATTATGAGAAAAGAACTTTCCTGCTAACTATGAAAGAACAAAGAGAAAAAAGAACATTAATTACTCTAAGCAGCATACTTTTTAATTATTATCATTATTTCAGAAGTCCCTATTGAATCTTTTCTATGAGAAACTCTGGGAGTTACCAAATTCTGGCTTCTCAGGGATACAATAAGCATCACCCGACTCCAGCATTCAATGTCCAACAAACAGGAGATGGATATATTTAATTATTCCTAAAAAAAAAAGAAAGTTTCATTTTCAACGTTTTCTAGGAACATTTTTGGGTGAATAAGCCTATGTAATTTTAAGGTCTTCAATTTTCATAATAAGCATATAGCATATTTTGCTCAAGCTAGGTATCCAGAATTAAAATTGTATAATTAATTACACTGCAAACCAGGCTGCTGCACATCAGAAGTGTACGCAGGCAAGAGAGGCAACACCCTATGCAGTGATGCCACATGCCTCCTCCTGCCAGCCTAGCTACCCAGAGAAACATCGAAGCAGAACACTGGCAGCAGATTTGCTTAACACCTACCAAGACTGATGTAAGCAAAAATCTGAAGTGAATGATCAGAATATAGCAACCTTTGGGTCCTACATCAGCTTTCCAAAACTCATCTGCTGCCACCACCCAAGTAGAATCCAAGGGAAGTGGTGAGGACACAGGTGTTGACATCTCCTGGCCTCCAGGCCTGCACAGATGCGATGCTGGCCAGATCACCTGGACATGTATTTCAGTGCTGTGAGTATGCCAGTGTGAGAACACAAATGGGTAACATCAACTCAATTACAGATCATCCAAAGTCAAGTCCTCTCCATTCAAAAAGATCTGACTGAATCAGATGCATTAATGTCCTGTAGCTCATCAGGGTTTAACTTCAAGGGAAGGAGTTGCGGCTACTCAGGCACCAAAGGCAGCTGATCACTGATAAGACACTTCTAGATTGCACACCATTTAAACCCTTCCAACTTTCCAGGATCTTCCTCTACCAAAATGAAAAGGGCTTCGATAGTTCTATACTGCACCTCAGTCTTCCATTGGAAACATTAAATTTATAGCAGGAAAATAAAAAAAAAAACAAACTGATTTGAAGTAATTGCAGTATATTCTTATATTGCTAATTGTTAACAAGCAAAAAAACCTAGATTAATATCCTAAGGATAGATCCAAATAGTCAGTTTACTGGTATTTGCATGTGGTTTTGATTTTTTTTACCCTAATAAAGCTAGCAAGCCCTTAAGTCTTTTGTAGAAAATGGCTGCCATTGCTTTTTTACGGCAGCACAGTAGAAAAATTAAAAATTAAATATTAATTTGTTGAATATATTTTTAAGTTTGCTGGAGCTTTAAACCCAGTGCTTTCTTTAAGAGCCTGGTGGAGTTTAAGAGTATAGAATTTAAACACAGCAGTAGCATTACCACAGAGCCTCTTCTCATTCCAAGCATTTACTATTCTTAAAAAGATGTAAAAAGCCCACAGTTAGTTACTTGGCACAAATAATTTACGAATTCAGAAGAAAATTATGTACCAATTCAAACCTATAGGAAGTAAAAATACTTTCCTGTCTCCATTCAGATAAAGAAACTGTTTGCAGCAGTCCATTTAAAGCCAAATCCTACCAATACTCAGGTTGGAAGGATGCTGTTTGAGAGGAAATAAAACGACGCGCTAATCCATTGACCGGCAAAATCAATCAGGACACGCTGATAGAGAATCATTAGTCAAGATTCCCTACTAATAGAAAATCATTAGTATACAGCACATCAGCAGTAATGCCTCTCAGGCTACTCAGACTTCTATTAACCAATACCTGACTTTGAGGCTACTTTCTCTGTAGCTTTTGAAGCTTCTGGGGCATAATTTATTCAAGACTTTTGACATAGTGCAATCCTTCTGGATCACAGTATCGGCCCAAAAATAAAGTACACAGAAGTGTGTAGAAATGTGAGTAAAAGGGCAAAGGGGAGTCCTTATTTTATTTGCATGTACCAAGGCAGTATTAAAAACCTAGTTTAAATTCATCCAAACCAGAAATTTTCATGACAAACACTAACGGTTATTCCTTTGTTTCTGTTCATTAGCTGCAGGCAATCTGGTTCAGGATACATCTCAGTAGGACTGTGATTACTTCCATAAATAATGCACGCTTCATTTTGATTCTTTTAATGTACCTGCTATGCCATTTATTATGACATCCACACGAAGCCTGTGAAGTGTTTGGACAGCCCAGCTAGCCAGTAGCATGGCAAGTTGGACAGATTCACGGAATGCATCTGTAGGAGCTCTGATGAACCAAGGCTCTAAGCAAAACCAGTGGCTGCCTAGAGAACCCTGAATTTCCACAGTAAGGAGAAAGCAATAGAAATAACAAAACCTGACTGTTTTTAATACTTATTAATGATGCTTTACAGTTAAAAGGGAGCACTTCAGTTACAACGCTCTCTGTAAACTGCAAGGAGGCATTATTACAGCCTGAACCAAGAGTTCAGAAGCAGAAACACCCAATACACAAACTCATTACTTAGCCCTTGTATAGGAGGTTTCAGTGCACAGTTTCTGACAGATTGTTTTAAGCTGAGAAAGTGAGGTCCAGGGCTAGACTTCCTCCATGTTTTCTTCCTCTTGACTTTGTTTGTTTGTGTGGGTTTTTTTTTAAAGTCAGGTAACAGAACTGTAATACTAACCCAGCAGTCACTGATATTGTTACTTCAAGTTAAATTACTTCAAGCACTCAGAAAACACAGCTGCTAAGTATTAGGACTTTGGGATACCCGCTACAGTTTGTTATTGAGCTTCCTAGACTTATTTTCAGTGTGCCTCCCAAGTAAGTTGATGCAATTTTGTACTGAGAGTTATAACTTTACAGTCTGAAGCACTTATCTTGTTTGTAGATGTCCTGACCTTTAATGTTCTACATATTCTCTTTTTAATTGTCATAAATGTCTCTTAGACTGAACCTGGCTTCTGTTGTTGTTTGTCATCCTGAGCTAACTTTACATATTCAGTATCTTTAAAAGAATCCTTTCAGTATTAGAATACCATATGAAGTTTCTCAACATATATGAAACAGTTTAGGTTTCACACTTTTTATCCCTGTTGTTGTTTGCATTCCAGCCACAAAAAACTGCCGAAGTTTGTATCAGCTGGAACACGTAAGTTCTTCCTACATCCTACCATCTCCTCTAAAAGCTTAACTTCATAATATTAACATATCTTTCTATAGTAGCTTCCCTGTTCTAGGTAATGGAGCATAGGATTTAGGAACAAACTAGAACTATTATCATAATTTTAGAGATTCTAAACATATATTACTGTTTTGAAAAGCAAGGGTAGAAAATCCTCTAGGTTTCACGTCATGAGTGGTGACATTCAGTTTACCCCTAATGTCCACCTTAGCTTTCATCTGGTTAGAAAAAAGCAGTGGGGTAACTCACTGGGCTTTTGAAAGTCTACATGATCTCTGAGTGCATACCATAGTGAGAAGGGGATAAAGATGCCTTTCACACACACATGCTCTTTTCTTGAAGAGTTTCATTGCAAAGAGGAACAAGTCTTACAAATAAGACTGCCAAGCAAGCAGTGGGGGGTTGTTGTTGCTGCTGGGTATTTTTGGGCCGGGTGGTTTTTTGGTTTGGAATATTTTATTTTTTTTTTTTTTAAAATTAGGGCAACAGAGTGGCATTTCTTAAAAATTTAAGACATCATCGCAGGTATTTTTTTTTTAGTTTGGTCACAAAGGAAACACTGTGGACTGGATTCTGTTCTTATGCTGCTGGACACGGAAAATAACTGCCATAAAATGCGGTGCAGCAGACCTCTGGAAAAGGAGACAAAATCCTGCAGTGTTTATACTTGTGGGATAGACATCTTATTCTCTGTTTAAAGAAGTTAGTTGTTTCACCAGACCTGTTACAAAGCCCTTATTTCATCATGAATCAGTGTACATTCAGGATATAAAAACAGGCTCAAAAATGTATGTCACATTGATGATAAGGAAGAGAAGAAAAGAAAAGGTCAAGTTTTTGAAGCAAATTGGCAAATTTAGCAAATAAAAAGCTTGGCTAGGGAACAACGCAGAACTCAATGAATACCCAGGGAACTGCCTCAATGAATTAACAGGTGCTAGATAACCCGAACAATATCTTTACCTCTTCCCCTCCTCTCCCCCTAATAATTTTCCAGTGGAAACAAGTGAGGTGATGTTTTCTTTGCTATTTATTTGGCTCCCTGGTTTCAAACTTGTATGGTTAACATCTGGGAGATGTACCATTTGAAGTGCAAAGCCAGCTGAAATTGGTGACATAGACAAACAGAAGATGCCCTCCAAAAGATGAAAAATATATGCTATATGCCTGTCCATTTCACTGTGTAATTAGCTACTTCCACCAAAAATAACAGTAACCAGTTTTGCTGGTAAAATGTCTCCATCGGTTTATACGGAATATTTAAACACATCTTTTCCATTATCAAGCGCAAACACACCTCTGGAAATCGTATTGCCTCTGTCTTACTTCATTATAGTACTTCAGCATGTCAGAAAGATGGCTTTGACTAATGCCATTAATTTGCCTCTTCTATTCTTAATGCATTTATTTCTCTACTTTTCTAACTTGAACCCTAGCCACAGACTTAAGGTAACAAACACATACAGACTTTAACAATGGCTAAGCAACTATTCCAGAAAATACAGCACAATTCACAAACTTTGACAGAAGAGCCATGTCAAAATACTTAAGGAGAAGATCGGGACAGTGGGGATTTTAACATCAAATGATTAACCTGATATTTGGACAGGAGACTGGGCTGCTATTTCTGTTGTGTTAAAGAGCAGTCAGTGGAACATTTTGATATCCAAATTTGGTTTGTCAATGCGTTTAGCCAAATGAACCAGTGCTTTGGATCTCATTATTGCGTGTCTGGACACTGTAAATCAGAAGTGATAGTTCAGTTATATTATGAGGAGCCTTGCTTTTAATGTTATTGTTTATACAGTACTTAACATTGCTCACAGATACTATAATCAGATTAACTGCAGGCACAAAACACAGAAGCAGTGCAAAAATAAAACTAAAAACTTCCCTCTAAATATTTTCACTAATTTATTTTTCCCTGCGTTTTGAATTATATTTGTAACAGTTATAGTTATTTTGTTCTTGAATACATTGGTATGTGTCATACCAAAAAAGAACATTTGTCTGGAATCTATTTTGAACTAAGATACTCCACATGGAGGTAAAGATACTTTCAAGATTAAAAGAAAGATAACATTTCAAAGTATGTATCAGGATGTTGCACAGCTATAAAATAATGGAAAAAAAACCTGTTGGACTTTTTTTTTAAGTTTTAAAACATCCTCAAATCGTCTAAGACAAAGAACTGTTTTTTAATTTATTCGGTCAATTAACATGAAAACAATGAGAACAACATCCAGCTCAGGTCACTGCAAATCTGTAGGTCCTTCTCTGAAGTCAGTATGTAATAGGTATGCAAAAGCACAACACTTACCAGGGACAAGGAAGAGAAGTATATATCATGTTTCAGATGACTGTAAATCATCCTATGGGTAGCCCATTATACAATATGCTGATGAAAGATTTGGCCATAACCATCAGGATCTTAAAAACAACGAAACACACAAGAGATGATCAGACACTGAAATAGCAAAAACTGAGTGTTCCTTATTTAAAATACAGTTTGACTGCTCTTTAAAGCATACTTTTAGAAAGACAAAAACACAGTTAGAAAAGATCCTGTTACACACCACCTCCATTCAGCAAAAGCTTCTTGTGCAACCACTGCAATGTATCTTGCTCAGATACTTAATTTGCAGATATTTTGCAGGGTTTTCGACTTTCAGATGACTTTTCAGCATTCAGACCCTTTATTCCTTGTTGCCTGACAACAGTCTTATCCATCCCCATTTTACTCAAAATGTTTTCAAGCTCTCTTTTTCTTTCTTATTTTTTTTTTTTTTTTTTTTTTTTAATGCAGGACTTCACAGTATAATTTCCACCAAAGCATAAAATCCACACTCCACAATACGGTACAAAGCTGGTTGAGGGGGAAGAACACAGCATGAACGCAGCACACACATTGGCAGGCAGGTGATAACACCAACACCTTTAAGACAAGGTACACTGCTTAACTTGGGTTAGAAGTGCATGGAGAACAAGGAACACTCATCAACAGCAACATATTCCTATTAATTCTTTGTTTCTATTTCACTGAACACAAAGATCAGAGTGATACAAAGCTCATCAGAGGATCTACTCTCAAAGTCTGATTTTCAGACCCAGATGATGGACAGAAAAGTAAGAGAGGCAGCTCCAGGTCAAGCAGCTGTATAGCACTGAGGTAAAAGTTGAGCTAAAATTCATCTTTATTCACTGTATAAAAACAGAGCTTTTTGGAAAAAAATTTTTACAGAATTATTCTTTCATCATTCCTCCCATAAGGGGCAGCAACTTAAACTCTATCTCAAACTGAAAATTTGACAAATTTGGGTTTATTTGGGGGATTTTGTTTCATTTTTTTTTCTCAAAGCAAAAATGGATGAGAGCATTGTACCACCCTTGAAGCATCCCATTTCAATAGTTTCAGATTTAAATACTTCCTCTTAAGAGAAGCTTTTATTTAAAGTCAAATCTTAGACTAAAACAAAGTCAATACTACAGTGAAAATGTGATTCCAGCACAGCGATTCCTCTTACATTAAACATTTTTAAAGTGGTTCCAAACCACGATTTTCAGATACAGAATGAAATTTCAATATCTCTGAACTGGGTTTTAAATTCTCCATAGAACTGTGCAGATCTTAAAAAGGAATTTTCTTTTCACCTTAAATGAGAAAAGCTTGAGTAAAATCAATATAATTTTCTGACTATTTTGCACAGATTATTTTTGTCTGCATTATGCTTTTCTTCCCCACCCCTTCTGCTGAAATTCTACATCTAAATTCTGTTAGTAGCTTAAAGGCAGCTACATGACCCGTCCAAACATTTCACCTTTCTGTTCTTCCTTTCTTCTCAAAAAAAAAAAAAATAAATTAGAAATGCTAAATTACAGGCTCAGACAAGTAATGGGTAAATTTGTGAAAACTAGATGGACAGCAGATTCACTGTACAAGGGAAATAAATTCTTCATTGTCTAAAACATGAGAATACTTTTAGCATGGTGGAGACCTACATGAAAGTCAAACCAAATACGCTTAGGAAAAGGCATTCTATTCACATACAATAGCTTTCGATGTGCACGTTCTTCTAAATACTTTTCTGCATTCATTTTCCAATGCTATTTCAAAGGCCAAGGACAAAATTACCTATCTTCAAGTATGATCAGGCGTTATTCAGAAAAATCAGCAACTTTAAGCAAATCACAGTGACAATATAATTTCTGAATAACTACACCCTTGTTTAAGTAATTACCCTGTCTTAATTTCAGGTAAACTCACAGTTACAGTAAACTTGATTTTATATGTCCATGGACTAGTTACAGACACATGATCAATCACTGTGTCTCAAATGCAAGAGAAGTGACTTACTGCTGTGAACTGCGAAGTTACTAAAACATTTTAACAGAAGCCCCTGACCATCATTTAATCACATGATTGAGAGCTTTGTCTTGCAGGACTAGATTCCCAAGCTGCTCTTAAAGATGCTTTAGTGACCAACTTAAAATGCTAGAAATTGTGTTTACACATTCTGCTGACAGCCTTAATCCTTCAAGCAGACATCTGCAGAGCCAAAACAATACAAGATTTGGCCTTCCTTGGTATTTTGACTGTCCATAAAACTAAAAGCCATAAAAGGACTTCTATGTTTTCAAATACTTAATACAAAGAAAAATAAACCTTGCATGGATTAATGCTGTATTTCTTTTTCTGAGTACACACAAACCCAGTGAGGTGTTATCCACAATACAGAGGCTTTTTAAGGACCCTACTAAATATCAGTTAAAGTTATAAAACATCTGAAATGCAATCAACTAAAAATCTCCTCATTCTAGCCAGGGTCTTGATCTGTTCTCAGCACTTAAATAGCACAGGTAGACGTTATGAATTTATTTGATACTTCACTGGACATAAAACATCTGGTTGAAATTAGTCACACATACAGCGACATGAAAAACAGCCATCCCTGTGCATCACATTATATAGGTGTGGCATATCCCTACAGCCAGGCACTGCAAGGTGAGCAGTGCCCAACACAAGTACAGGGACTGGCACCAGTTATTACCTCCAGCACAAAGGGCAGCCTGCACTGAGAGCAGAGGTTCTAAGGTCAGTAGAATACAAAAATACACAGATGGTCTCTGAAAATGAAATAAAGATTTTTTCCTGGATTCATGCCTCAGACATGTGGAGACAGTTTTAGACTGTATGTGTGTCTCTGCCATCTCCACAGAAACCTTTCTAAATAAGGGCAATTTTATGACTGTCCTATGCAGCTACGTAAGTATCCAGATAGAACATGAATTTGCAATTGATTTCATTAATTAGAAAACTTGCTTTGAAGGAGGTGAACACTGTTGACAAAAGTAGTTTGCAAGCATTGTTCTCTACTGAAATTTAAACGGTCAGTTCAATAAAGGCAAAGGGGTTTTTCCTAACAAGCACCCACACTGAAAACTAATTAGAAACCACAGGTATTTTGTGTCTATTTCACAATCAATGAAAGGCTAATATCAAATAGTTCATTGCAAATGGCTCAGATTGTGCAGACAACATTCACGAGTCATTCACACACCCTTTACAGTCAGTTATCCAAGCCTGTCTCAGGGATGCTCACCTGCAAGGGCAGTCATTCATACAGCGACCACCTCTCCTACTCTACAAGGGTCCCTCTGAGGCAAAACACATATTTAGTATTGGATATGTGTTTACTTGCTGGATACATTAAATTTCACTCAAGGTGTTATCACAGAGGAGAGCATTTTGTGTACCTGTAACCTCTAATTCTAAATGTAATTCTTGATTCTCATTCTGTCTGGGTTTTAAATTGGCCAAGCCCATGATTACTACCTGGTATAATGTAAAAGAAAATGCAAAAACCAAACAGTGCTGCCAGCTACACAATGCAAACCAGGGCAGACACACTGTGTAAATGTCTAAAAGTGTTAAAGAGCCTTGATGATAAAACACTCAATGCACAGCTTGTTTTAAATCATTGACTATGCTCAAATTGTTATTTACACATTTTTCTTTATTTAAATGAAACCCTCTCATTAGGCTTGGTTATGCTAACATTTGCATCAATGACATGCCAAATGGCAATTATTATTATAACACAAGGAAGAATACCAATATATTAATTGTTTACTGCAGGAAGAGAAACTGAATGCCTTTATCCCCTTATAATGAACAAAACTGAATCATATCCAAATGACTGAACATGCTGACCCTGCAACTACTGTAAGTGTTGTTTTAATCAAACTTTAATGTTTTGAATATGCAATATTTAAAAAACTATGGAGTAGTATATTATTGCTTGAAACCCACAAGTTTGTTTTAACAGTGAGACCTTATAACCACAATGTCTAATAGGTACTGACAAAGTGCTTTTTGGTCCTTACACAAACTCTACCACCCACTGACCTATTTTCAAAGTGTAACCAATTTAGCTTACGCTTACAGCAAAAATTAAATAAATAAATGCATTACTCAGAGGTCAAAGATTGAGATTTTCCATTAAAATACTCTTCCAAAAATAAAAAAAAAAAAAAATAAAAAAAAATAAATGTAATGAAGCTGCACCAAGAGCACAGTTAACTAAAAATGTATCTGGCTGCATGCACTGTTCAAAAAAAAAAAGCAATCTGAATTTTCACAAAGAATAGGCTGATATTAATTTTTCAAACAATAGGGTTTCAGTCTCAGGAAAGAAGGACTGTTTACCTGTGATCTTTGAATAGTGAATACTTCTTGGAGTAACTGGAACTGTTAAACATAATTTACACTTCTCTTCCATCTTTCTTTGCTTTTTTTCCCTCCATAAGGATCTCTCACTTCACTACATCCTCATGTAATGTTTTCAATGAATATAAATTATTTACCTCAATACTTCAGTGCTGTGATTTTTATGAAGTTATTTATGACTACTGTAATTTTAAAATAAAAATTTTAGTAATGAATTACTGATGAACAGTCTCAATTTAGTTTTGAAATTTAGGTAGGACTCCACGTAGGCACTAGTGGTAACTATTTCTCATGAGTATTTTTAGAAGTATTTGGATGAACATTTTGCTCTTAATTTCGCATTCAAACCACGGTCTTCATATAGGCTACTTCAGATCCACATGGAGACTCACAATGATATGTGATATTTATCTGGACCTTTTATTAAGTCCTTTGTGGGAAAAATACTCATTTTGCTGCTGTAAGGGAACAGCAGAGAGGAATCAACATGTCAGTTTATATCAGCAGGTTCTGAATATCAGTTCTTGTACGCATGGTATGCTTTTAATATCATCTGAATACAATTTAAAATGCTGTGTAATTCCAAAAAGACTTTTCTCCTAAATCAGTCCACAAACTCCCTTTGTCACTTTCTCCATTAGCAGGACATCAGGTGAAGAAATAAGGCTCATGTATTTCCTGTGAGAGCTCTGTTCTGCACAAATTTGTAATGAAAATGTGACATTTGTTCTCCAACACTGCTTGTGCATGTCCTTTCTACGACACAAAATTAACTTTCATGGCAGTATACTGTCCACCAGATTCTTGATCAATGGACATCACGAAGAACTGTACTCTGCCCCTGTCAACAACTTATTTCCTCTTTTTGCACTAGAAAAGCAGATTTATATTTCTTTTTCACCTTGCAGAAAATGGCTGACTCACCAGAATATTTTTACCATATCTGTAACAAAAAGGAGAAGTCACATGCAAAAATACCGTTTCTCACCAAATTCTGTGAACAGTCATCGATATTGCTTGGCAAAGCAAGTATTTGTACCTTCGTATTCTATAAACCAAATAGTATTTTGGGAAGCTACATCAGCTCCTGAGCAGCCTGTTGTGCTACACAGCAGAAAAAAAAAAAAATAAAATAACAACTTCGTTTTGTAGTTATTTTATCACCCTCTGCCTGTGTGATGTATGAACGATGCTTTGAGCATCATTCTTTGAGCACACTGCTTTCTAGCAATAACAGTTCATTTAAAAAAAACAAACAAAAAAAACTTCAAACCAAAAAAAGAAACAAGAACAAAAAAAAAAAAAAAACAAACCAAAACAAAAAAAAACCCCATCCCAATAGCGAAAGAAAATTATATTATCCAGAAAAGAATCCTTATTCGGGATTCTGTGGTACTGGAGAGCAGAACATAGTTCCTTTGGTCAGCTTACCAGCAGCACCGCATTTGTGCTTACCATATATATTCAGAACTAATCTTTTAATGAACTGGTATTAATTTACAAGAAACCACTAAATATTCTAGCCATATAACTACTTGTGGAAAAAATACCACCTATATTACATTGTAATTAAACCTGCCTAGGGAGAAATGAGGCTGTTTTTAACATCACTGTGTCATTCATCCTCCTCTTCACTGGTATGTAGGACACCTAGCTTTGTGCAGCAAATACCCGCTATGCACACTGATTAGGATTACAAAATATGAAAACATTCATTGTTTCTTGGGAGAAAAGATAAAACTTAAGATGTAGGGGAAAGAAAGCAGCTATTTCAGAGTCCACGGATTATAGGATGAAGTCTCACTATATAAGGTAATTTAAGCAGTTAGTAAATGACCATGATGCACTGCAAAAATTGATGGTAATCATAACCTTATAAATAAAACTGTTCAACTGTCTCTACATTCTCCATTCATGGTTTTTGTATTAGCTCCATTGGTTGTCTTCACCTGGCAACTTTTGATGTTGTATGTTTGTCTAGTGTTCATTAGCCGCAATTCCCTTATGTCCATGTATACGTTTGCTCTACAGATTTCCTTTGGGGTCCCAGATCTTGCTCAGCATTTTCTTCTACAGATACAAGTGTTAAATTC
>JAOEHY010012428.1:0-11545 GCA_025447955.1 Psilopsiagon aurifrons
CTAAACTTGGTTTGAAGAAGAGAAAGGAAACTGTAAATCATAGAATCATAGAATGGTTTGGGTTGGAAGGAACCTTAAAAATCTTTTAGTTCCAGCCCCCCTGGCATGAGCAGGGACACCTTCCACTAGACCAGGTTGCTCAAAGACATGTCCAACCTGGCCTTGAGCACTGCCAGGGATGGGGCAGCCACAGCTGCTCTGGGCAGCGTGTTTCAGTGTCTCACCACCCTCACAGGGAAGAATTTTTTCCTAGTATCTAATCTAAATCTACACTCTTTGAGCTTAAAGCTGAAATGAGAAGAAATACACCCACACCTGATTAAATACTGTGTAATAAGTTAGTCCCTACAGCTTCTGTAAATCTTTGTATTTTTACCAGGGTATTACAGATACTATCACTTCTAGACATACTCAGTGTAATAATAGCTGTCAAGCCCCATGCTTCATTAGATAATTTTTGCTTTATCCAAAGTGAACAGTAAGATATTTTTCTTTTTGCTGAGTGTTAATGCTGAGAAAAATGGATATCAAGGAAACAATAAAGAGAATGTTTCTGTTTTGTTATCTTCTTAGAGCAAGTGATAAGAATGATCTGTGTACTCCAGTAGAAGTGAAGAGGGGGATTTTTGGGGTTCACCTGACTTCTTCAAACAACTTCCTAATATCTAGTGCAAGCAAAGGTACATAAACTTGCACACCCGTTATATCCAAAAATTTAAAACAAACTGTATTTCTCCCTTTTTCAATAGGGAATAATGAGACTCTAAGAAAGTAAATACTGTGGAGTTATACAGTGTTCCATAAAATGGCTTTTGCTCTGTTCCTTGGTGGCACAAGGTAACATTTGCCAAATCTATTAACTTACACAATGTAGAACACTGTTGTTAGTGTGAAATACACTGCTCATATCACTTTTTTACTGTTCAGTAGCTATGTGTTACTTCATTTTAGTCGTGTTTTAGCTGAGCCTGGAGGCTTTGCCTGGGTATTGTCTTATTCACTGTAGATACACAAAAATCAACTCCCTTGCTCAAAACTCAGCTTTGTGTGCATGTAAGAGGGATGCGGATACTCAGAATGAAGGACAGATTTGTAAAGGATAAATTGGTTTTACCTTAAGTGCCACAGTTCAGTTCAGCCTTGGAAACACACTGTATATATTGAACATAACTGCTAGAAGACTATGTGCGATATCTACAGAGGGATTTGAATACTGAAAGATTCCCTTTTCAGGTACTTTGCTTCTTTTTTTTTCCTGTAATATGTTGCTAGCCATCTCACCGATCCAGCGTACCAACTTCAGCAGTTGTGTCACCAGGTTTTCCTGGAGACTCTAGTTGCCTCAAAGTAGTCGCCACAACCCCCTAAGCCTTGCGTTTGTAGTCAGCCTCAGATTGCTCTGATGCCATGTGTTATATCTTTGCCTCCAGTTGCTTCTGGAGTTGTGCTTTACCTTTTTGCCCAAAGGAAAGAGTTGTAGTTCTTTCCTTCCTGTGAGAGCTGTTTATGTTGCATATTCCTGAGAGCTCATATGTGGAAAATGTACCATAGTCCTTACTATGCCTGCTCTTCAATATACAGGTGTTAGAATTGAACACAAGTGCCTGAGTTTGATTACAGCATCCTGTACTTGAAAGTCAGCATATATACATGTGTATTATTTCTTTCTGTTGTTGCCACAGCTGTGTAGGTGTGTGGCCAGCAGCAATTCATTTTCTTCATGCCAAGGCCAGCTCTGCAAGTTTTACTGGTGTAATTAATCCCATTGGAGGAGGAGAAGGTCATTAAAGAAAAGCGCCAAAATAGGGTAAAAGGGTGGATATAACTATCTCGCTGCAAAGATGACACATCAGAGTGATGATTTTCCCTGTTGTGTGGGCAGATCTATCCCAGAATAAAGTGTCTTTATACAAACATAACTAACAATACATTAAAAAATAGAGATAGAAGGAAATTGTATTACTTTAGTTCTATCATGATAATTAGAATGGTATCTGGTTTTGACAGACAAACCCCAAATAACCTATGGACATTTTATATTACTTTATTTAGCCAATGGTTTTCTACAAAGAAGCTTGTCATTTCATGTGAAGTAAAATGAACTGTTCAACCTCCTATTTCCGTGTTCTGTTCTTCATTGTGGTTAACACCTTTCCCAGAAAGGCATGTCACGTCAATGAATCCTGTTATCCTAATAGCACATTTTCACAAAGAGTAGGTAATGAAGGAGCAGCAAAGATCAGGAGGGGTAAGAATTTTGTGTGGGGTGTGGGAAGGAGAGCCTTGAAATATGGTCCTGCAGAACTAGGGCTGCCAAATAAGCACATGCTGAGAGAGGATTCGTGGCCAGAGAGGAAGGGATGCAGGTGCCCTTCTGCCCTTGAGCTGCTGCTGTCACCTCTAGGTTCACATTAAAAGAGTTCAGGCAGCCCATGCCTGGATCACCACTGTACAAATCCATCCTTCCTGCACTCTGATCTCCCACTGTCTTCCACCAAAAATGAGTCTCATCCACAGATTAAAATAAGATTAAACCTCAGTGACTGAAGGGAAGAGGTCTCTGCATTCCAGTGCGACTGGGGGAAAGTGTCAGTGCCCTGTGGCCCATCCTGCTGATGCTCCCCAGCTCCAGAGCCTTTCCCTCTGTGCCTGCCCATTCTCAGCTCCCTCCCTTGCAGGCCACACTGTGGCTCAGCACCCAGTGCCAGCTGCCTCCACCCTCCCCCTGCCATGTACTGAGGCTGTCCACAGTGGTCTCCTGCTCCCACTCAACCCTGCACAAGTGGCCCATGCTGCTGTCGGTAAAGCAGACACAGCCTGCCTTCACCAAAATCCACCCAGACAGGACCCTGATGGAGGTAAAGGAGAAGTTGTGTGCAACAAAACTCAAGCACCTTAGTAGGAAAGAACCATGTCAGCCCTTGGTCCTGCGGTAGGGGGAACGGGTGGCAAAGTGCTAATGAGCTAGAGCGTCTTGAGCTGCTGTGGCCAAACCTCAGCACATCCTTTCAGGGATGCAGAGCTGAAGTGAGAGTGCAATACAATTGTGTACCGCCTCCAGCCTGCAGCATTGGCTGATCTCCTATCATGTTGACCAACCTCTTCAACACCCTGCAGGGAGAGAAGGGCTGAAAGCTCCCTTCAAGCACACCCACTGTGCAAATGAAGGCTCAGGACCATTCCTCTTATGTTCCTATTCTTTAATTATACATCCTGCTCCATCAGGCTAGCACCCCAACCTTTGCATTCCCACTCTCCCCTTCTTTTCTCTTGAATACCTCCTTGTTCCACTGCAGAGCACACTTTGGTTCCTGCTCTGTGTTTTCGTTTGTGGAGCCTCACACACTTTTGCTGGTTTACTGTGAATTTCCATACAATATATTATATGTGCCACAGGTGAGCAGTTTCTGCAGGTGATGGCAGAGGAGGAAAGAAATAGGCTGTAAGCTGCCTTCAGGCCAGTTGTCAACTGGTGAGTTACCTGCTGTAAAAGTCTTTTAAGGCAGTGCTTCCAAGTGCCTGTGAAGGCTTCCTCCTGTTATACTGAAACCAGATTATCACCGAACTTACTTGATCCACTCCTAGGGAGTAATAAAATACACATTCTACTCTCTAAAAACTCCATCTGGTCTCTGAGATATATTGGCATGGCAAGCATCCACCTTCCATTGCTGTCATTCACAGTCCCCATCCAGCCACTTATCAGTTTATCTGTCACAAGAACCAGAAAGATTTCCCTTGCATAGATAGAAAGTCACCTCCCCAAGGCCTCTAGTAACTGGTCCTGCCTCTATTCTGGCAGCCAAAGTGGCACATTTTAAGGTTGTAACAGCCTAAAAAGGATTTAACAGGCTGCCCATTCTGCTTAGGCATTCAGAACTGTCTCTGTACAAAGAAACTGTGTAACAGGGAGGGAAAGCATCGGGAATTAAAAATTAACCACTCTTGATTTTTTTTCTGGAAAAGCTCTTTTATGATGTTTCAGAGCAGACTGGAGTTTGCTGGTTAGGAAAATCAACAAAGAGAATGCTGTTCTTTCGAGATAAAATGTGATGCCTTTCATTTACAGCTGTGCACACACAGTCTTAATCTATGCTGGTTTTGTCAGGTTCAAAAGCACTCTTATGTAATTCAAGGAAAAAGAAGTGCTGCCTGTTTGGGCTTAACAATCCTTCTGATACCTGTGGGTCAAGCCTGAGACCTTGGGTCTTTCCTTTCTCAGAGGGAGGACCTAGTTCCCTCCCTCCTAGGCTGAGTTTGTTAAGGTTTCTGACCTGTTCTTTGCAATTACACAAGTGACTCAGTCACATTTCAAAGGCATCACATTATTTCAAGACAATACCATTACTGAGTAATACTATGAGGTGAAGTATTTGATGGAAAAAGTACTGCTTATCAGGTTTAACAGATGCCTGAGATTATTAGGTCTTCTGTTGAGTGTGTGCTTCTGCATGTGTTTCCTTGACTCTGTTCAGAGGTGCCCTGTCTCTGTGCCCTTTTCCCTCCCAGGTTTTATTCCAGCTTAATAAAGCTAAATTGCACTAGTACAGTCATTTTCTTGAGGGCACAAGGCTTCTCACACTTATTTACAAGCCAAGAGATTAATCTTAACTACCCTCCAGTGATTCTAGGATCTGAAAGATGCAAAGGACACCTATTAATACATTAACCTATGAACGTCTCATGGGTGCATAATCTGGAGATACAGTTTTTGTTTTTCTGGGCTTCTGAAGTCTCATGTCTGTTACAAAAAGGCACTTCGACTATTCAGTGTAAGTAAAAAGACTCAGAATTGGAGGTCAAAGTGACAGAGCACAAAGATGACCTAATTGTGGAGATGTGTGAGGACTGTTTCAGAGTAGTGGAAAAAGTGGAAATAAAGGAGGCCAAGAATTTCAGGGGATGCTTCTGGAGGAGTATTTTTGCCAGGTCATGAGCTGTAATGGGATATATGGAGTGTAATTCAGCTGTAGATTGAAGACATCTAAATTTAGCTATTAAATGTAGGTAGCTGCCTGTGAACCACATACCTAAACTTCAATTTCAAGCAATGGAGATCAAGTCCTTAGAGTTATTTGGGCCTAGAGAGCTAGCGAGCTCATCCTGAATTAGACACCTACGAGGCCATACAGAGAAAGATCCACTCCTGCTGCTGCTAAGGTGCCTCTTAAACTTTGGCAAGTCTATTTGACACAGAGCCAGATGCCTAGGCTTCCCTGAAGCCAAAGGAACCACACACATCTCTCTGGTGGCTGTGCTGGAAGGGGGAAACTACAAACCTGTTTGCCCACAGAGGGACACACCAGATGGCTGAGACAGCTGAGTGTAATGCATCTTTCAGTGCAAGCCTCCTTGAATGTCCCAGAAGCTGCTCATACACTTGCTTGTTTCACATGGTAGACAAATGAAGGATGTAAACATGGCATCAGCTGCTCCTGGGAAGCCCAAGAGCTTCATCTGCTCAGAGCCTCTCTGCCAGCCTTACTAACATGGGCATAGTCTTGGCTGTGGGACTATGGACAGGAGCTGCAGGACTCAGGGCTCTTTGAAAAGAGTAGCTAGATGTGTCTGCAGTTAATGTTATTAACTGCAAAGACATGACATGACAACCCTGGTGCATTATATGTCTGGAGTATATATATGAGCCATGTAAGGAAAACTAAAACCAAATTTTATAGCTCCAGCACTGGTAACTATAGCTCACTCATTTAGAAGAGAAAAGCACTTTCTTCATGTATTTCTCTTTTGTCTTACCCTTTACTCAATCTAAAAGGTGTTAAAAAAACCCAACAAACAAAACGCAAGCAGACTCACAACAACAATGTCAGAGCTTATTTTTACCTCTTTCTTTGCAGAGTTTACTAACAGCATGACAAATCTCTTTGATATGTTTCACGAGGATTGCAAGAATTTAACTACTAATGGATTTTCACAGTAGAATATGAGTACACAGAATGTCTGGAAGTACAGTATGTTCATACAGTTCAACATAAGATGTGTGAATACACAAATACCTAACAGTGGATATTAAGACTAGATACCTTTGGCTAACATAGGAGGATATATGAATAGAAAATTGGGTTGCACCTCATAAGAAGGTTTTTGGTCCCTCGCTGCTCATTACACGTTCCTTTCACCAGGTATTCATTGTATGCATCTGTCTTAAAAGCATCAGCAGCTTTGTCTCTGCCACTGTTTCTACACAGTCATGTCCTTTCTTGCTGTTGTTAGGCTCTGTTTGCAACTAAAGTCTGTTACTTCCATCTGCTGTGGGCAGAAATCTGCCTCTGAAAGACTCACTGTCCCTTGGCAGCATGCCACAGAAATGTTTCTGCACAAAACCAGTAGCTGTCAGTGCTAGATTTTGGGTGCTACAAAATCATCTTCAGTACATAATGGTGCACCTTTACTTCAGTTATCATTAGGTTCCTCCAGAACACGAATTTTCTGGGCCTGGACTTCTGAGCCTCTTACATTCCCCAGATGGGCAAAGTGATTGATGGTCATGCAAACACAAAGCAGCCTGGTGAGTTGCAGTGCTGTGAGTCTCCTTTCTTTTCTCACTTTTAAGCAAGAAAGCTTGAAAGAGAAGTGATTCTGATCTTGTAACATATCACTGTGCTCTGCTGTACACCTAACAAAAGATTTGCTCTCGCCTGCGCCCTCTGTAATCATTATTGGCAGCACGATTCTTGTGATTGCTAATCAGATCTATAGCCCAGGCATCACCTTCAGATAGAAACTTATCTTCAAGTTTTAAAATGTGCTCAAATTTTGCAGATGATTTTGCCTGAAGTCCTAAAGAAGTGATCCTTCCCATCTACTAACAAACCAAAATGCTCATTAAATACAGGCACTGCAGTATCAGAAGAAGAGTAAGAACTGCTATTTTTTGGCAGAATCCTTGTCTGCAATTTCTGTCACAGTTAGAACTACTCACTGATCAAGATCCCATTGCACTAGGAATTGCGTGAAGCTTGTGAAAATAACAGCATCCCAGGAAACTTTACAATCCAAGTATATGGGACAACACTCAAGTGGATCCAAACAAGAAGTCAGGTAAATACAGACAATCAAGAACTCATCATTGCTCAGCATGGGGGTGACAGTACTTTCAGCATACCTGCAGCATAAGAGTTTCAAGATTTTTTTGCTGGAAGGCTTTGAAAAGCACAATGCATTCACTGTATAAACATTTATGGTATTCTTCTCCCATATGTGATGGGTGCAAGGGAGGAAGCACCAAAGGGATGCACAGAGAAATGCAACAGATGGCTACTTGGTGGCTGGGATCAAGCATCTTTGTAGAGAATGAGGGGTAACAACATAGTTTAAACGTGCTAGGAAAGTTCTTGAAAATGAAGCCAAGGATATATTTGATGAGGAATAAAAAGAGCAGGGCATAAAAGTGGGGTTTGAAGACAAACTAATGGAGAGAAAAGATAAGAAACTAATGGAGGTGTTACATATGGTTGTAAGGGTGCAATCTTTAGCTCGGGATGTCCTTAAGCTGTTTTCTATGGAAAGAGAGGAAACTTCTACATTTCTATTTTTCTGCCCATGCTCTCAGCATGGTGTTTGTTAATACTTTTGCTTGAGAAAAAAAAAGAAGCATGTGCAATAATTCATAGACATAGCAAACTTCACAAAAGCTGCTTAGGTTTCTGAGCTCTCAGTTTTAGTTCTCTCTGTCCCTTTAATGTCAGCTGAACACTTAATACTGATGAAAAGACAGCTGGTTGCTCAGACATGGATGTACAACATCTGCTGGATGCTGTGTAAGCATGAAACTTGCAACAGCTTCCACTCACTGTGCAACTGACTTTTTTGAAAATTGTCCAGTTTCTGTGTTTCTGAACTGCTTTGGTGCCTTTATTCATTATAGAGCATCTACTCATCCTTTCTTTATCCATCCTTGAACGTGTGCCACAGCATCTGAAAATAGAAGATTGAAGTGGAAGGATCACACTTGTTTTTTAGCTTTCGCACAGTTCTTCCAATAAAGAAAGTTTAGTTAAAATAAAACCAAATTATTACTGGAGTGCCTGAAAGTCTCTGTGACTCTTTGCCTGCCTTGCCACAGGTGGCGGAAGTGAGGAAATGGGACTCCCAAATGCTCACAAGCCTGAAGTCATGGGCCGGGGTCTTAAAAGAATCTGTAACCCTTAAGAGACTCCTGTCCTGCAGCACCTGAACTGTGAGGTCTTGTTTCTTTAAAGAGGAAACAGGTAAAACTTGTGACTAGCAAGTATGCCCAAGAGGTTAACTAAAATATTAATGCTGGAATCCACCTGAAATAAAGAAATTTAAAGAGCTTCTGAGTCCCTCATTGTAGCTGGGTGAACATCCACACTCAAAATGCTTCCCATGCTGCTGAGAGCTGTCAGCAGAATACCCCAAGATGGTTTGCAAGTACTGAGTATGTACACATAGAGATAGTGGCTTTCCGACACACAACACACACATTATTCTGTGTCACTGTGAATGTGCTCATACAGTTTGCTAAAAATATTAAATGGGAGATGGGATCTTCATTTACCTTCGACACAAAAGCAAGAGGGGATGCATTTCATTGCCTCTTTCCACTTCACCTTAGAGTCTTTCTCATGTCTAACTTGCACATATGAAACTGTATGACCTCAAGACTGCAAAATGATTTCCGGGGTGGGACAGGAAGGTGCTGATATGCTCAAAGTTAAGAACAGGGCTAAGAACTTGCAGACCCAAAGTTGGGAACCTATGTTCTCCAGGGACAGCAGCACTCCTTCACAGGTGTTTGGATATATGTATCACCAACAGCATGTCCTCATCCAAAATTCCTGTGTTTGCTGGCACCTCACTTGAATCTCTTAGCTATGTTTACTAGACACAGATGGTGCTTCATGAATGCATCTACACATGTTCTTGACTGAAGTTAGCTCCCTAGAGTGAGGGTGGGAGAGCTTACTGGGATAGGTACTAGGTGCTATCCATTGTCCAACACAGCCAAGGCTTTGGGTCTTGCCCACAACCTGTAGGTACTGCTGGTAAAGAAATAGTATTTTTTGCCTACTTTGTCAAGATGTGAGAGGATTTCCTGATTTTTGAAGGAAAAAGAAAAAAAAAGGAAATTATTATTTAAGATTCTGAAGAGTCCTACAAGATGTAGGTTTTTTTTCTTTGTTGGAGTCTGGATTTTTACCCCTTGCTGACCCATGTTCGCTGGGCCACTTCTTATTCTCTTTCCAAGGAGAATGTGTAAATTGTGCCAAGAAGCATTGGTCTTTTTTAGGTCTCTGACTCACCTGCATTGGACCAAATAGCTGGGGTGATTTAGGCTATAAGCATTTCAATAGCTGCTTGCTGCTTCTCTCTGCCAGGGTGAGCAGAATTTCTTCTTTTGGCTGGGCTACTTCAGCCCATAGGTCAGGGTAACGAATCCACTTCATCGACTTTTTAGCTATAATAAACTCTGAACTGGAACACTTAAAGTATGTGCTTGATTATGCTGGTACTCTTCTGGGGGTGTGTGGATGGACTATAACTTGTGTTCTGGTGTCTGTAGTGCCTTTTTCTGGTCCCTTCTACAGAAATGCCTTATGAAGAAATACGGAAGTGAGCTTTCACCACTGGCTGTGACAAGGCTGGAGTGTATTTGCTTGTGTACGTCCAAAACCTCTTGGCAGCTGCATTACCTATGAGGGTTGAAAGTCAAGGATAGACCTTATTTGCTTTTAGATATTTGAAGGCAAAGTATTTAGTGTTCCATTGTCATTGTAGGCTCCTTTTATAATCAGTGATCAGTGAAATGTACCATCAAAGATAATATGTGCCATCCTAAAATGAATGTCTGTGGAAAGCTGGCAGTGAGAGAGGCAAATTCCTCTGTTTCCTTCCATTATACTTAATGAGAACACAGGCTACTAGCTCTGACTGCTGTGGATGACTGGATTAGTGGCAATATTTAAACACTTAGTGAACTTGGACATCCCTCATCACAGATAACAAAAGTAGAACACAACTACAAAGGCCTAAGACTAAGTGACAGAAGGACTTGACACAATAGACATTTACAGTGACCATGAGGACTGGATGGTTCCCCTCCAGGAGTGATAAGAAGTGCAACAGCTGAGTTGTAAATAAATATCTACGAGTCATCGTCTCACATTTATCGTGCCCCACTAAGATGAAACCTTAACCCTGACCCCAACTCTAGCCCTGGAAGTACCAGTTAAGTTATAGGTATTTTATTTTTGCATTATCCTGAAGAACAGAAATATTTCTGACACTGAACTGCTGCTAACAGCCAGTGACGATAGTCTCGTTGCTGAGGATAGTAATTAGCAAGCACATTGAGAATGACAAAATACTGAGATTCCTATGATTTAAGACCAAATTATCAGCTTTCATGAGGATAAATTCTAATTTTGAGTCTTTTTTGTAGCAAATTAATAAAGGAAGGGAGAAAGAAAACCAGGCAAATAATTTAGCTGCTGAACTTTCACACAACAGGCTGTAAAAGAAACTTGAAAACCATGGGGATATAGGAGCTGTTCTATCATTAATCAAAACCTGCAAAAGAAAGGAAGCAAATGATAATAATGCCAGTCTGAAATCAGGTTAAATCTGAATTGTTGAAGTGACGAGTACACGCGAAAGTTTCTTGTGTACTCTCATCTGCCAGAGTTAAAAAAATAATTAGTGAGTTATCGTAAAATATGTCTTTAATTAGGAGAGTGTAAGAGATCTGAAAAATTATTTCAAGGTGGAGATTAGCACTTACTTTCCTCAAGTTCATTTTCACCCAGCTATGCAGGAAAATCTCACTCCTGTTTTATTGCATTCAACTGTCTCACAGATTGAAGAAGGATTCAGTTTCTTCATCCAAATCCCTGGCACATATCCATTTGCTAAGTTTCAGGTTCTGCATTTTTTGGTATCTATGGAGTAGGATGGGAGTGCAGCTGGTTGCAGTTGCTCATGCTTTGTATCTCTTGACATTTAAGAGCCTGGAAAAAAGCTGTAAGTGTGCCAGTGTTGGCCTGAACATTTGGCCAGCGGCATACAAAATAGAAACCCTAGTGCTCGACCCCAGCATGCGAAACATAGATTCGAAGTCCAGCAAGAGGGAGAAGAAAGCAAACTGTAAGGTCACACTGTGAGAACATGGTAACAATCTTACCCTGGACTGAAAACTTTCCCTGGACTTTTGCACTGGGTTTGCCACCCAGTTACTTGTATGGGCTGATGGTAACAGGAGCTTGGCAGAACCACGCAGGCGATCTTATTCGCTGAACAGTTGCGCTGGCCAGGTGGTCCTCTGAGGTTGGCTGGGGACACAGACTCTTCTTTTTACACTTTCTAGGAAGCATCCGGATGCAATCAAGTGGGCCAGGAAAAAAATCTGTTCTTCATTTCTTGGAAAGCTGAGGTAGCATGGAAGAAACGTCTAGGGTTTTCCAGAACACACTCCTTAAATGGTTTGGCAAAGAAGCATTTTTGACCAGAGAAATACAGGCAACACTGTATAACATTTTTTTGGGGGGTGTGGGGGGTGGGTTGGGTG